>SRPX01000390.1:0-25605 GCA_018360215.1 Claviceps spartinae
TGCCAAAAAAAAAAAAAAAAAAAAAAAATTGAATGCCACACCGCTTAGTATGTGGAAATGCTCCGTATTTTGGAGCAGAGTTAAGCCAAGAAGAGAAATGAGAAAAAAAAATACACGAGTTACGAGCTCACTCAAGCACGCCATTTCAGGACTTCCAAGCCAGCTGAGTCGCTGGAATGAGTTCATCAGCCAGCCGGCTTGAGAAGGAGTCCCTTGCTTGGCGGTCCGTCCCGTCTCATGGTCCATTTATGATGGAGTCCATGAGTAGTTGTTCATGCTGTCGAAAGATGCACGAGCACTACTACTATATGACGGAGTTTCCTGCTTTAGCGGCGCAACTCCAGAATACGCCCTCCCATCGTGGTTGGCATACGAAAGGCTGGAATTTGATTCACCAGCCGTCGTCGTCCATGTACTCGATGAAGGATAGTAATCCCTGCCAGTGGAAGGGGCGCCCCCCGGGGACACATCACCTACACCACTGCTGCTCATACTGCGGAAGTTGTTGTACCTGTAGTCAGGCCCTTCCACAGATTGCTGACCCTGGTTCCGCGGGCTTTTGCTGGGTCTAGGATTACCGTCCATGTATCGAGGCATGGTGAAGGCACTGTCGGAGCCCATCGTCACAGTACTGCCGGGAACTTGCGATGTCGATGTGCCTGCGTAGCTGTATTGCGACCGCAGGCCTGATTGACCGTGTTCTGCTCCCGTCAGTGGGAGAGGTACAGTCGGGGATATCGAAGAGTGTATCGGGAGCTCTTGTGCTTCATTGGCGAAGCTAGAAGATCCCGACAGAGGCAGTTTTGAATATGAGTCCGGCGCCATACTCGACGAGACTTGCGAATGCCAGGAAGGGTAAGAACTGGTGAGCGAGAAGCCAAGTCAGCTTAAATTCATTTTCATCTTGACTCCGCAAAGGACATACTTTGATCTCATCGCATTCATGCCTCCATTGTGTGACTTCGGGGTGAAGCTAAAGTCAGACCTGGGCACTTGCATGTCCATACTCCTTGCCTTGCCGTCTTTGTTGAGAGTCAGAGCGCTGGCAACTATTCCGACACCGGTCTCCACCAATGCTTGGCCTCTTGAGCCGGCACTGGAACCTAAAAGGGGAATCTCTTTACGAGCCTGGAAATTCCGCGGACTTCGGCCACGGACAACGATCGGGGCTGTTGTGGATTCTGCTAGAGTGACCTTGGTGCTGTCAGATAACGTGCCAAGCACTTTGAGATGCAGAACAAAGTGTTGTTGGAGCTCTTTTCTTCGTCCATTGTTGGCAGTTGCTCTAAAAGTGTTGTCAGAATACGTTGTAGAGCCAGGCCGGCGAAAAGCGAGATAAGAATGAAGCTTTCTGCACTCGACAACTTACATCCTGAATTGGAGGCGACGCCAGCCGATGGGATAAACGGCAAACTCCCCTTCGCCTTCTGATCCTCCATCGTCAAATGGGACAAGAGGCAAGGCCGAGGGTTCTTGGTCTGGCCCCTGGCTGATTTCCGGAGAGTTGGGTGGTGGGGTCTTCCAGGGAATGACAATGAGGCGGACTGGGTTTCCATCGACGGATTCTATGGCAGATACAGACACCTCCAAATTATTCACCGGACGTGTCTCGTTCGCTTCATTGACAACGGACAGTTGACCTCGCGGCATGACCAATGAGCCACTGATCTGGAACAGGTTGCGCCGGTAGCAAGTAAGCTCAGGCTGGAGCGCAGAAGCGTCATTTGAGCTGGCTGCCATCTCAGACAGGAAGAACATGCCGTGCAATTGCGCGGACAGCTCGAGATGTTGTACACGGCCATGTTGGTCAACAACGGTGGATTTCTCATGTGAACGTCGGAAATACAACAATTTGTGCTCTTGGTTCATTGTAATTCTTGTTCCTTCATCCCTCATATCATGAATAATTTCTTGATATGCTGGCTGCTCCGATTGTGCGAAGGTTCTTTTTACGCCGGGATATGATCGCTCATACGAAGTAGAGTCGTCCTGGGGGTACCGGCTATAAGAAGAGTAAGGGTGTTCCATCTCTCCTCGTGGCCTTGACGAGAGATGTGACGACGCAGAACCATGGATAGAGTCCATGCTTCCCATTCGGTTGGGGAGGTGCGAGGATCCTCCATAGCTGGGCCATAGACCTGACGGCTCACCTCGAACTTCCGTCATACTGATTGCTGTGTATGCTGTTGTAGTCATAAGGCGCACGTGTTTGCGAAAAACGTTGACTTGATCGTCAGTATAGAAGCGACGGATCAGTGACGGAACAATGCCTGCCTATGCCACGAGCGCGAGGCCTTAGCAAACAAGGCTCTTCTTGATGTCTCGTCGATAATAGATATATTCAAGCTTGGTGTGTGATTGTCCCGGTTCGTGATAGCGATGTGTATATAGAATGTAACACGAGGGCAAGGGCCACGTTGTTGTGTGGACGAAGATTCTGAGTCTAAAGCTTGATATCGACAATGAAGCGGCGATGAGCTGTGGCTCTTTAGCTTTTCACGGATTGAATCGTGGGTGAGAGAGGAAGAGATGCTTCTATGTCGGACTCATATAAGAAACGGTACAATGTACAGCAAGTACAACGAATGGGAGGAAGGCTGATTAAAGTGTGGTCGCCATCAGTCGAGGAGAGCTTTGCGGGTGAGTCGTTTTACTTGTACACACCCGAGGGATCCTCCCCCAGGACGGCAGATGCTGTGGATGCTTGTGGATGCTGTGGAGGGGTGTGTGGTGCCAAAAGGCCCGGCACTGGGCCGGGGCACCTTTTGGGATTTGTCGACCAGGGCCGGCCTTAGCAGCCAGGAACGGGAGCTAGGAATTGCAAATAAAATGGAGTCGCTGCTTCGGCGTCTGAAGCAACTTGAAACTAAACAGGCGCGCCATGGCCTGGTCGAACGGACCACCGTGCTAGCATCGATCCGGACACACTCCCTCCTGCTCTGCCCCAATCAATGTTGCGACTTGCAAGTTGCCACCCAATCTGTATGAAATGATACAGTCACGGTACGCAGTATAGGCACACACTCAACGGCCTATGCAATCCGTCTGCTCTTCTGTGCATGTCTATTCTCGGAAGGAGATGAACAAGAGGGGCCTGGGCCCCAATGGCCAGGCAGGCAAACCTCCAAGGCCTCGTGCCCAACAGCAATCATGTCTCGCCTCAGCTGAGGGTGGTGTCACGAGTGAAGTCACTGAAGTTTCTTGAGCAGGCAAGGCGAGGATTTTCAAATTCAAGCTGCCGCGTCCGTTGCAACGACCATGGGGTTCGTCCTGCCTGGTCCTCATCAAGAAACTCGGAGCCCCAAATGCTGTTCATAACAGATGGACCGTTACGTTGGGGGCGAGATCAAGTCCGACCGTGCGGGAACTGCAGCCGTTACTGGGGCCAAGACATCTTGGTTCTTGAGTGCTGTACTCCGTGGACCGTATGAGCCTGAGCAGTGAGCACAGCGTGTGCACAGCACACAGTCCATACTCCCGTGCTGTGCTACAGGGGCGGCCACCGTTCGACACCTTTTCACCGTCCTGGTATTACCCATACAGAGTACGGAGATGCACGAAAACACGCCCCTGGCCGTTGACCTATCGAATGTTTGCCGAAGTGAAGACCCCATCGTGCGAGGCCAAATGTAGGTGGGGGATGTCCATCATGAGCCTTTTTTTGCTAAAGACAAGGCCAAGGCCGAATACGTAGACAGCCACGCGCCTCGCAGCCGTGACTTAATTGTCTGTAGGTACTCTGTAGCGTGTTCATCAGTGCAGAACTGACTTCGACCCAATTGCGTAGACAAGACGAGACGAGACAACGCAACGGGGGCCACGCTGTGGGTCGCGCGAGAACTACCTGAATGAAGACTATCACGCCGGTACCTGGTAGATATGTATTTACCTACCTGGTGGCCGTAGCCAAAGGGTCTGCTCCGTTTTAGGCTTCAAAAGCGTCGTAGCTTAAGCGCACATCGCGGCACCATAAGCTAAACTGTAATAGCAAGCGCAATAACGGAGGAGCCATATATGTAGAGATAATCACGCTGAATGGCCTGAAACTTCTTCTAGAAGCTGGCGGCCGTTGAGACAGCAGTCATAGTGATCCGTGATCCAAGGGCCAAATTCCAATAGGTAAACTCCCTCGCATGTCGTAATACATACCTACCTATTCACAAGTCAGCGGGGCCAGTGGCAACGCCATTGGCGGTAGCCATCAGATGGACTTGAAAGCTCGGCGCCTTTCATGAAATGGCCAGGTTTTCGGGCTTTCCTGTCGTGTTGTCGTGCTGCCCTTCTCCCTGCCCCCTTCCCGCGCTCCTTCTCGCCCTTTTGTCAGGTCAATTCTTCACAGGCTATTAGAACAAGCATAGTCATCCTACTTCTCAGAACATACCCTCTCCGTCATTCAGTGGTTGATATAATAAGACTCGGCCGATACGGCGTTGCGGCTTGCGACGATACACAGATGCGGAGTGCTTGCAGGTAGCATCAAGAGCGGTCGCGCCCCACGAAGTTCGAACATGGACAAACTCCTCAGTAGAGATGATGCGCCTCGGGTTGTAGGCTATGGAACTCAATAGTACTATCCCGCTCCTTGTGTAGCATGTGGGTTCGCGCCAGCCGAGAGCATTCGACCTCGTGCAGATGCCCATTGCCGATGGCATGGTTCTACAAATGATCGACCCGTCCGCTCGCCATGATTGCAAATGCCCGGACCTTGACCGAGCACACAAAATGCACAGTGGTCCTTCAATGCGTTGAGAAGCGACAGAAGCAAAAAGATGCGCTCTATCTACGGAGCAAGTTGTGATGTGTATTGGTCCAACGAAGAAGTAGAGCGCCCCGAATCGTCATAAGCCACCTCCTCAGTACTTGTCGTCGGCAAGGATGCATGGGCATGGAAGGCAGGGATTCTGGAGAGAGGGGGGTGGGGGCCGGCCCTTGCTCGAATTCATGCATTCTGGCTTTCTTTTTGTGTTTTTCTTCTTTTTGTCCAAGCTATCCCCAATGAAGACACACGTCCTGCGGCCTGCTTCCCGCTGCTGCTGCTGCTGCTGCTTCACACGACCAATTGGCTGAACCTCATCTGGAACAGGTAAGGAATGGAGTCCAAATCACTTTCTCCGGCAGGCTACCACTCTCTCGGCCGGCCAAAGTGACTCCTTACCTTATCTTGTACTTAACCTGCGCTTCACAAATGTGGCCTCATTGGTCAGAGTCTGTGACGTGCAGCCCGCCAGTACGGTACAGCGGTACTGCCTACTGAACGTAAAGTATTCAGAGGCCCATGTACGGATGCAAGTATGTGTGAAGACGACGACGAGGTAGGCAAGGCTTGAGAGCTGAGCCTTGCATTTCAGTTCTAACCGCTGCATCAAACATGGTGTCAACTCTCAACTCTGGTCAGCTCTGATTGATTCATATTCATAAAAAAGGTAGCCCGCGCCCAGGTGGGTGATTCACCAAGCGGCGTGGGATGGGAAATGCAAACTGTAAACCTTGCACAGAGCAACAGGACGTATGTTATGCTGCTCCTTGTATCAGTCAATAACGCCTGAGGTTCAAGGCCTGAAATCATTGCCAAGGGCTATTGGCCTACGGAGTTACGAGTAGATCATACTCCGTACAGAGTATTTGAACACGAGCTACGGAGTGTACTATTCGTACGTACATATCTCACTCCGCAGCCTGTAGGTACCGGAGGGATCCAAAAAGAAGAGGGGTCGTCTGACATGACTTGGGGGGATTTCGATAGGCTGAGCGGTAGCCATGGCGAACGGCAGCGAATTAACCAATAAGTCGAAACGAACATGGTCCAGGCCGAGCTGACTAACAGCCTTTATGGTTTGACGTTCAAAGAAAAACTTGTCTGGAAAAACGAGAAGCTATCCTTGGTTTGACTCCCAGTAGCGCTGCAAATTGCAATGGATTGCGATGCGTGTCCCTTTAACGCGCAGGGCTTTGAGTATGTACTTCGGTTCGCAACAACGGTCTTACACAGACCCAATTGCTGGCTCAGACAACGGACCAGAAGGAGCCGTTTCCAATGTGTCGGCGCCGTGCCGTGACAGTGAGTGTGTGATGTATGAGAGAAAGGTATGCCAGGGTCGCCAAACTAGCTGCATGATCTCGTGGTGCGGTGACAAGACAGCCAGAGCATGTGGGAATGACGCAGAGAAGCGCCTTGGCTGCGTCTCTATGCTCCATGTGAGCCGTGGAGCAAAAGCGAGACGGAAACCAGACCAAATTGATGTGATGCCCACTTCTAAATTCTAGTGCACGTCGTCACGAATGCAGAGACAAGGATAGGTGCGTCGGGATCTGCCGTCAATCACAAGTGAGGGTGTTGATGTGCATCAATCCAAGTTCCAGCCGACTTGAGTTGCATATCCGATTATCCGTACATAGTCCGGCGACTAGTTTCTTCAAAGCCGTAATTAGTAGGTCGCTGAATTCCACTTGGCATGAACAGAACCCCCAGCGAAGCTAGTGCTGTGTCACAAGTTGCTGGATTGGTCTCGTGAGCCCCCAATCAACGTCTGGCTAGTGACGTTCTGCTTATCTGTATCCTGGGCACATCAGCATCCTAAGCGAAAACTGATTGCCGCGGAGCACTGAGTCAGCCGCCAAATGGACCTTGGTTCCGCCACTGAGCTCGAACTCGCCAGTTCTCACCAAGAGCGCTGGCCCTTGATCGCTCTCATCTCAGATCGGTGTGGGGGCGGTATTGGAACTTGAAAGTATGCCGATGAAGAGGTGGGGCCAAAAAACAAGCTGGCACGTACTCCGTATATCCCAAAAAAAACCAGCTCATTCGCGCCGCGGCCGAGGTTTGAAGTACTCCGTAAAGTGCGTACTGGAAGGTTGCCGAGACAGAAGACGATGGTGGTTGGATAGCCAGGAATCAAAAATCAGGAATAAGGGTGTGGATGTCGCATGACAAAAGACACGAGGTGAGGTTGCTTGACAGACGGGCCATTTCGAAAGCCACGGAAAAAAGGGAAGGAAAAAGACGGGAGATGGAACTCGAGATGTGGCAGAGCTTGCGCGGGAAGGAGAGAAAAACTCCACAATTTGACTTGCGGGCTCCAATCACAGGCGAGTGAGCGCCTGTGCCCTGTGAGTGACATCTACGGAGTATGTAACCTTTGAACGGATTGGCTGTGAGTCGTGACTGGTGTTGCAAACGGCAGGAGCCACCCACCCTGGCGAGCGGCACCGCATGTCGCTTGGCTGGACGCACATGCACATGGTCGCCATTTGAACA
Organism: Claviceps spartinae; assembly: GCA_018360215.1. Classification (NCBI taxonomy): domain Eukaryota; kingdom Fungi; phylum Ascomycota; class Sordariomycetes; order Hypocreales; family Clavicipitaceae; genus Claviceps; species Claviceps spartinae. The sequence goes on from SRPX01000390.1 coordinate 7,256, forward strand.
GCCGACCTCCTTTCTTTTTCCTTGTGCCTGGGGCATGCCGCATGCCGATGAATGGAGCAAGGGGCGGCGCTGGCTGAAGCCATTTACATGCCAACTTTGCGGTCGTTTCACGTCGACGAGGCTACGAGGCAACTCGTGCCCGAGAGTTCATTTCGTCGTGAAGCACGAACCGTCGACCTTGCCTGTGTTTGTCGTCGAGGGGCGAAGGGGCAGCAGTTGGCCGATGCGCGATCCGGTGCACGATCCGGTGCGCGATATCCGACGCTCGATACACAGACAAAAGATCATTTGGTAGGGCACCGATTCGCTTGACATCTTTACCCTCACCCTCCGCCTGACTTGGTCGACCCTTGATCCCTTCGCTCCGACTTACGGAATATGAGGCATCACGTTGGGCTCCTTGGTCCTACGTGACGAATGCTGGAATCAGGCCAGGACGAAGTCGCCAACGCTTCAGGAAGTCGACTCAAAATCGAGTCGTACTCCGTATGCTTTCTATGTCTATCTCCAATTACTGCCCGCGGGATCATCCACCCGACGCAGCCTTACAGCCTGTCCGCAAAACTTAATCGACCAGCAAAGTAACATCCGGAATGCTCGCCGTTTAGATCCACCAGGGCCCCTTCTGTTTTGTACATCAGGTACTAGCGCTACGCCATAGCCGATCGCTTTCTTCCCTCCACCTGTCAAGGTTCAATGGATAACTGCTTCAAGGAAATTCTTCTTCTCCTGGCCCAAGTTAATACCGCAGAACACGTCTGTAGCATGTTCTTGCGTCACCAGTCAAGGACAGTAAGTCCAGCGCTCTCCTCACTGCCCACTTCACCTGCAAGTTGCAAGTGTCGTCGTTGAGACTTACTTGGCTTTGTCACAACTTGCGCACACTCGGCCGAACCAGGATATATTTTACGTCGGGTGGTCAACATGGCGCCGTTGCGATGTAACCACCAGGGATGGTGCAACCGTTGAGCTTGCCAGATCTCGCCATTCCACTCGCACAAAGCCGCCCAAAGTGCGTCTGTTTTTACCCGGCCTGCTGTCGGCCTCTGGGTTACTTCCCGTGGGACCCGCCGTATGTACGACCTTGTACGCCTTGGCTTAGTCTAATAATGGGTCTTAATTCAATCTTGACATGGTCGTGGTGTCAAGTGTGACAGAATCATTGTTCATGTCCATGATCATGGAGGATTCTTTCATGTGCTGCTCCATTACAGCAAAGTTGAAAGATCTTGTCCATCCACTTTTCTACTCGCCGGAACAGGCCAAATTTCCGCTGCTCAAACATTGTCATCGGAGAATTGGTGCGTTCAATAGTGTAATGCTTCACTTCCAGCCAGTGCAGATAATTCGGAGACGACTTCCTGGATTGCTCTCAGCTGATGCAGCACAGTATCGTGTCAGATATGATTGTCATCATTCATGTATGCACGAACTCGATTTCCACCTTCTCAGACGACTGCAAAAAAAGCGCATGAGTATCGCTGTAGGCAGTCGTGGACGTCATCATGAATCTTGCGCTTCGAGCGTTCATCTATCATCTCTCCAATCAGGCTATCTCAGCCATAAATGATAAGAGATCGCAAAGAGACCTCTATGCTATGAATGCGATGACCTTTATCAAGCATAGCAGACAACTTTTGCTTTCGGGATAAAGAGCATGATCGACTAACATACAATGCCAGCATTATCAGGAGAAAGGCCACCCGCAGCTGCTCTGATAGGTAATCTGGCAGTCAAAGAAAGGTTTGACCATCAGCAAGTCCCATTATGTTGTTGTGTCGATTGTGATTGGCGCAACGCAAATCTTCGCAAATCTTGGCCGAAAGTTAGCCTAGGGGTAGGGGCAGCCGGTGGCCTACCCGCTGACCCAATGGGGTGCCGATCTGTGATGTCTCGAATGCACCTGCCGCTCTACACTTTCTCACCCACCCCCCCACCCCCCCCTCCCCACCTTCTTTTGCTTCTCCTCACTTTCTACGGACTATGTACATACCTATGTACCTACATAGGTAGTGTACAGACTCCAGAGGTTAGCGCAACGCTCCGAGCGGAGTACCTCGGTGTACCTGCTTGACGTGTCGGCCGAAATCCCTTGGAGGATCCAGACCAAGTTCAACATCATCATATCGCCATGGGCCTTCACTGCCTTTGTTTTACCTCTCTTCGTCTGCTGCTCCGGCCCGTCCAGCTCCTTACTGTGCTTTCCGCTGCCGTTCTCTGTGTCACTTAGACCTCCCGTGTCCTCCCAACCACCATCCCGAAGTGTGGGGTTGCGTGCCGAGAAAGTTGGTCTGTACTGCACCGATTGTCTCAAGCCTATTGCTACTGCTCGGAAATCTCAAGTCTCTCCAGAGACCTGACTGATGGCTGCTCTGTGGGCGGATCAATTCCATGCAATCGGCGTATGCCATTTTTTGTACGACTCACGGTGACAACGGTGACAACGGTAACCGGCAAAGTGGTTGGGTATTTCGTGATCACGGCATATTATTATGTTAATCTTATTAACAGCCAACAGGTGTCAGGACCGGGCCAAGGGACAGTGGACTTGTCACATGTGGCATGATACTGATTGTTCTAGACTTGATCATCGAGGCGCCTGCGGACTCCATGTTGCAAAGGGTTCGAGTTTCGTCTCGGGCCGAAAAAAAGGAAAACGAGAAGAAAACAGGACATGCGTTCCCTCACGGCTGGGATGAGACTTGTGCAAAACAGAGTAGAAGATTCGGCACATTCTGAGATGTGGCATTTGAGACATGCTGCAAATCGCCACACTTGGTGATCAGAATGTGTCAATGTGGAAACGACAAGCGAAGTTCAATAAGCGCGCATTTCATTTTGCGAGCTGATAGCAATATTATACAATCGTTCTTCGTTGTTTCAGACCTTCTGTTGCCACGGTACTGGAAGCCGAAAACCCACAAAACATATGAATGGCTACAACGGGCATACGGCGCTTGTCACTGACGCAAGTTGGAATGCAACCTTGGGTGAGCGTTCGGATAAACAAAGCGGTTAGGCCACACGCGTGCATCTGACTGAGGAATGAAGCCGAAGGATCACGACTCCATTCAAGACAGAATCTCCGGCAAGCGAAGTGATACAGTGGCCATTGGACCTCCGTACCTTCGGGACCGAGTCAAGTTTCACTCGGATGAGAAATGGGCGGCGCCGAAGAAGACGACAAGTTTCAACTTCGATCATCGGACCCACAGGTCCCAGGATACTTGACGTGAACGATCAAATAACAACGGGATTCGAATTCAAGTCGCATACTGCAAATTACAAAACTGCAGATCAGTAGGGCCAAGAACAGCGGAACGGGGTTCAGATTCATCCATCCACTCTCAGGCAATCGATCAGTAGCCGGCCATGTCAGTCGTCTGACGAGCGGATATGTCCCGGCCAAACCGTACGGCCGAACGACTGGTGCTATGTACCAGCTTCCTCAGAAAATGGAATTCGATCGATCCTCGGGCGACGAGCCGGATGACAAGTTGACAACACGAGTGATTGAATCATTGATTGCCTGGCTCTGGGTTCATCGGAATTACGGCACACATGTCAGTCACCTCGACGAAAAAGAGGAAAGTGAGCTGGCGGCAGAGCTGCATGCTAGGTAGTCTGCAGACTGCCGCAACAGCACCCCGTAAAGACTACAGAGATTACGGGGGTCCAGGACTCCAGATTCGACTTGTCGCATTGATACCAAAATTGAAGCAACCAGTGTACAAAAGTCTAAGGTGTAGGTGTGTGATATGATTCTGCAATGATGAAGACAAAATATCAGCCAAAGACTGACTGTATGAGAAAATATCAACCATTGACCCTAATAAGACGCATATTACGGAGTACAAGACAAAGGGACAGGGTATAAAGGATCTCGAGATAGCTGCGCCACCTACGGAGTACATACTCGATTGTTATTAAGGCCATGGATGCTCTTCCGGACCCCATAGGTTTACCTACTCCGTACGGTGTACGCAAGCTCAGGTAGGTACATACCTACCTATTTCGATAACCGGAGTGGCCGGCAAGTGCTCATACATTCCAAGACAAACTAAACTGACAGGGGACAATAGACAATTTTGGATTACGCACCCCACGGTACGCATGCACGCATGAGCACAGATTCATGGGCTGCCGCGTCTCCCTCCCTCATAACCATGTACTCCGTAGACTCTGGGTCTGATCTAATGTATGTGTATGTACGGAGTACATGAATGTAACTGTACCTATTTTTTGCTCCAGGCTGCTACAGCTCTGAGCTCGCATCCCCGTTGGGGCAGATGCCAGAGACCTCAGACGAGCAATTGGCTAGGTATTCACACTGGCATGTACATTCGCATGTGTGCGTGTACATACGTTTACACGGCCACCCCGTCTCGTTATCAACTGACAACAAGCCGGCCCACGCCTCTTTGTTTTGGAAGGCCCGAATCATTCAAGGTACATACTCTGTACGGAATACGCAGAGGTTCATTTCCACATCACACAGAAAATACTTGATTCGTTTGAAAAGGGGTCAGTTGAGATGAGAGGCCATCTTGAGACTTGATCATAAGGTCGTGTGCTCTGTACAGTGGTACACTTCATTCAGTATTACCCCCCTGCTCCTCACCAAACCTTCCTCCCGCCTCTCGAGACCCATTGGCGGAAGCGGCTGGGTATTTTACTTTCTCATCTCTATAATGATACTAACGGGCGCGATACGTATGCGTTTATTTCTACGGAGTAGTCGCTTAATTCAGGGCCAATTTTCTTGGTATTTCTTGGTACGGAGATCTCAAGCCACATCGACGGTCGGCCAGCGCTTGATACTAATAGAATGTTCGACAACTTGTCAGAAGATGCTCCGGGAGCATGAAATATCCGTTCCTTGAAAAGGTCGTATTCCAGACCACCCCTGATTGTGTCATGCGTCTTTCGCCAAGGATGGAAAGGCTCCAGCACAATTGAGGTTGCGATATATGTACATACATATGTACTTGGACACGAATGAACTGAGCCGCACGGTACCGTCACGGACTAGCAGCAAATCAATGTCTAAGCCACCTTGTCACAGACAAAAGACATTTTGAAGCATCATGATGACAAGTTTCTCTGATTGTTGATATAACTGCGCATATTAGAAAAAAAAGTCTCTCACCTGGATAGCCTGGAGGCTGGAGCCCGGTCTAGATGGCTACCGAACAAGGTTTCGTTTTCGGGAAGTCTAAGGTCCGCTTGAATACCTGCCTACTTACCTACCTAGTTACTGGAGAAGTGTGGTCGAAAGGCAAATCCAAGATGGTCCTTCAGCCTGAGCTGGGGTTGCGCAGAAAAGACACATACAGACAGATGGCCTGCTTTCCAAGGACAATTTCAGACGATGTAGAGGCCAGATGGGTTTACGCTCAATCCCATGATCAGTCAGTTCGTTTATTAATATGAAGTTATTAACCCAGCAGGTACCCTTTGCGACACGAACATTGAAATACCCACCAGCAAACAGGCTACAGGCTACAGGCTACAGGCTACAGTCGCCTCCCGCTCAACGCATTCACCAACCGGTTACCGGTGTTCTGCAATGACCGATTTAAGCTTTATTTTGTCTCTAATTTGCTTTTGTTTCTCGTCGTCGCCTGCGGTTGCCTTTTCCGGCAAGGCTAGGGCAGGGCAGGCTGGCGTTAAACGTTTCGACAACGGATGCGACTTGGAATGCCGACTTGAACCCGAAGCTGAACCTGAAGCAAGCGGCTGCCTGAAGCGCCGCCGTTTTTTGTTCATGCAGTAAATCCGGGTTTCCACCCCGCGCATGCATACGCACGCATATGTGGCTGGCATGCGTACGTTATTATGGCCTTGCGTGAGGAGGCGCATTGCCATAACGACATCGGATCCATGGCATATGTTAACTACTCCGTACGGACTCCGGAGTATGTATGTACATACCTACAAGTTACAACAAACAAGTCTACGGAGTACAACACGCCAGACAAGACGTGGAGTCAGGAGGTCCAGGTAGAGACAAGAGCGACGAGCCGGAGCCGACCCCGAACCCTAAGCTGCCGTGCTTTGCCGCACGCTTGACACTTGTTCTGGCTGTACAGTGTACAGTGTACTTGACATCTGCTTCTCCATGGAGCCATCATGATCACTCATCTCGATCGCAGAGTGTGGGACGGCGCCGGGCGGGAGGCAAAAAGGGGAGCAGAACGCAAATGCCGCTGATGCTCTACGTGTTACGGACTCCGGAGTTTTTACCTACGGAGTAAGTGTACGCCATGCGGCGCGGGCATACGGAGACGCATGAGCAGGCCACCAACTTCCAAGGCATCGCTCGTCCTTGGCATGCGACGAACCTTGTTCCCCTGGGCCCTAATCCCGAAAGGCAAGAGATTAAGTGAAATCTACGGAGTATCGACCTTGTTCTTTCCTTCTCTTTGTCCTTGTAAGTTGTCTTTTTAGGTACTGCTTTTGGAAGCATCCGAGTAAAGCTCTTTAGAGCTTCTTGTACTTTTGCCTGCCCCTACCTGCCTAGTTGCGCTGGTGCATTCATGATTCGCTGCAGGCGACTGGCGACACGATTTGAAAACAGACAATACACCATGAATCATGATGGAGGAAAATCAGTCTTTGCCTATCATACTCCGTAGTCGTTCAAGTTGTAAGACGCCATTCCGAGCTTCCCACGCGCTAAGGCTTAAGCACATGCAAAGTCCTGGAGGCGCCATGCGACGTACGCTCCCTTGTCTTCCGTGCAGGAAAACAGCCTATTCGACTTCCAATTCACAAGAACCAAAGTCCTCCTCGTCCAATGCAAGTCTCCAGACTCCACATTGTATTTCTCTGTGTGTGGCGACTGGCAGTCTGCAGATCAGCTGCGACCAATTGTGCTTCCTTTTCGAGCACATCCGTTTCGCTAGGCATGTACGGAGTATGTACCTTATTGTATACTCCGTAAGCCTTCTTTCCCCGCCTTTCCTCTGCATTTCCTTGTTTTCCTTTTTGCACTACTTCAACTCCTTCTTTCCTTCTCAAATTTTATTCTTTTCTTTTCTTCTTTATCCCCCTTTTTTTGCTTTTGTCTATCATTCGTTCATTCGTTTTCATTGTCCATCCTTCCTTTCTTTGCTCTTTTTTCGCTCTTTATTTAGCCTCGTCTGGGATCTTTTTACTCTTTTTTTCTCCCATTTGCCCACGACTCAGAGACAAGCCCTCCCTCCCTACTTACGAACCTATGCACATGTGGCCACGGTGCGGTATTTTCTTGCATTGTGCTTGCTGCTATAGCTCACCGGTTTGGACCCATGGGAATAAGGACCAGGGGACATGCAATTGCCCAGGTCGACGATTAGATGACCCGAGCCCCGAGCCGCTTTGTTTGCTCTGGGAAGAACAAAAGATGGCCTGTTGTATGGGTGGCTTGCAGGGGGATGCGGACCCGTAGTCGGTCGCCCTTTGGGTCCTCGTATTGCTGCCTGTCATTGATTTGCAGGACATCTTGGCCTTGCTGGTCATGGCTTTTTCCTATTTGGCTTGAATCACCATGTGGCCATCTCCGCGCGCGATGATGCACGGGTCCTTCGTCGTCTTTTGTCCCATTTTGTACAAGATCAAGTCCCTTTTGTCCAAGCCCGCCGGTCCGTAGATGAACTAGTAAGGATTGGCCACGGAAGGGGGGGCTGGCCCGGCGCGAGGGTCCCGCATTCGGTAGTTTGTGGGTCCTCGCGTCCGATCCGTTGTGGCGTACTCCGGACCAGGTACCTAGGTATCGTATGTACCGACGCCGGACGGTCACAACGGGTGGGAAAGCCCACGCTCCATCTACGGAGTATGTAGGTACAAGACTCTACGTAACAATATTAGCGCTCATTACAGCCAGGGGGGCAGTTGTACACTGTAGGGTTAGGTTCAGGGTATTGAAAGTATCGTCTGTTAGGGAGAATACCTACTCTGTTAGACATCTCCCAGTTTGGATCTTCACCAGAGAACATCAAGTCAGCCAACTGTTTTTTCTCAAACTTTCCAGACAAGGCGCCACTGAAGAAATCGCTTAATAAGCTTTAAGAAAATCTTAAACAAGGACTTTGAGAAATAAAACAAGACACAAAATAGAGACAAGGCCTGATAACAACAAGTAACAACAGGTCGAACGAAAAAAAACCGCAGAAACCGGCAGCGCGTGTAAAGCACATCCCAGCACCCTACAGCCGCCGTCATCCCCTGAACGAGCGTCGCATCTCATCCAGCCATCTAGGTACATACATACGGAGTACGAATGTTTAAAACCGTATGCACCCCATCTACGGAGTAGCCCGGATCTCACTCGAATCTCGGACATGGAGGGACCAAAGAAAAAAAATGACATGCATTGACATCCGCCCTGTATCTTGTGCATTAGTGTCGGGGAATCGCTCACATCTTTTGGCCCAATTTCTTTTCTTTTTTTGCTTTCCCCTTACGGAGTATATTTGTATGCTCCCCATGGGCCATTTTCTCGACTTACCCCTCCCTGTATCCAACCGGTTGCTGGAGTTTTTCAGTGGGGAGGCTCCCGAGCGGCGACAGTGGCGTACTCCGTAGAGAAGGGAAAGAAAACTACTCCTATGAATACTGATGATGTGCCTGGTTGGGGTTGCATGATTGATACGCCGCATGTACTACCTACACATATCCATACATGGTATGTATGGACATGGGCATGGGCATGGGCATGGGCATGGGCGTGAGCATCATATCATATTGCATGGGTGTTCTGCAGTGCTGTTGTGCTGGCATGAACGGATTTCGGAAGGGCGGGGGGGTTCAGGTTTTCCAGAATATGTTATTATGTATGTACTCCGAATGTATGTACATAGTAACTTTATACCTGTTTTGGTTCGGGAGTGAAATGTTTTGTCTACATGCGGAAGGTGTACGTAAGAGAACAAAGTTACAAAGAGTTAGACTGTTAGTCAAGCCGGGATGATGTGATGATGATTATTGAAATTTGAGTGTCGAGATTGGATACATATTGGAACAAGAGCCATTACTGGCTGTGTGGGGATTTGAACAACACTGGTACCTTTTGTAAACATGATGATAGCAATAACAAGGCTATGAAGTGATGAGACGGCCGAACTAATAAGGGAGCAGATAAGTCCAAGAAATAGGTACATACGAACGAGCCAAAGAATGGTCATGTACTCACAAGAGAAGGAACCAAGAATGTTCTCTGCATGAAGACAACGCCATTCAATGTTCATCGCACATCCCTTAAACACCCAAAAGAACGCCAAATGACCCATGCGGCCATGCGGCCATGCGGCCATGCGGCCATGTCCCAGTCTGCAAACGTCAACGCACATAGATCCTCCCTCCAAGACAACAATCCCCATACCCACAGAGAAATCTCGACTTCTCAACCCAAGTCTTCAAAGACCACACGTGAAGAAGTGAAGTCTTATTCAACCGTCAACGACAGGAACAAATGCATATCATGTGGCCCCGAACAGCTATTGCTGGAAGCAACAGGGATATCTTACCCCCTCCCCCCCCTCCCCCCAAAAGCCCCTCTCGAGAGTTCTGAGGAGGTACAGATGTGTCTCTGCATAGCACTGGGATGTTTACCATTGGCCTGTTCAGCATTGACCTTGTTCAATCTTTCCCTCTTCAGGCCAGCCAGCTTACGTGGGGGCAGTGATTTCCACACCCCCCCCCCCCATTGCCTTGTCGACTAGGTACCTATCAACCCATGTTCTACCGGCCACCGTACAAAGACGAAAAAAGAGCCGGAGTACAGTGTACAGTATACAAAATACCAGAACGAAAGTCATGTGTTTACAACGGCCACAGCCACAGGCCACGGCCGTTCCCGTGTCTGAGTCTGAAATGGCTCATTTCCGAAGCGCAGCCCAGGGGCGGCTCGTGGGGTCCCAAGAGATGCCTCGGCAAAAAAAAAAAAAAAAGAGAGGACTTAGTTGCTCACCCTCAAGACCTGCGTGCGGTATGTACATACACACTTCATACGCCGTAAGCATGTAGCCTGTAGGCATGTATGTAGGCATGTACATACATATACATATGTATGTACCTGGTCAGGACCCGCCCCAATTCCCGGGGCTATATCAGAACTCGGGTTTTCATCCCCCGCCGAATTTGGGTTCCTCTCTCGGTGTCCCGGAGAGGAAGGGGGGCAAGACTTCAGGTACAATATACAACTGGAAGCGCCAGACCCCCCCAGGCTGTAGCCTGTCTTGCCTTTCTCTTTCAGGGGCTGTGTCCAGCGCATTGTATGCTTGTGCATGGGGGACAGCTTGCAGCCTGCAACGTTCTTTGTTGGGGAACGGGAATGGTGTCGGCTTTGGATATGTACATACCCAGGCGCGACCCGGCGCCAGCGCCAGCTTCAGCCTTGACAATTCGGCCGATGGGATTTGCTTCCCGAGGGGAGTTCTGGTAAGGTTGATGTGATGACATGACGGCATCCCGGGTCAACTATTTCCGCGAGCTTTGGAGCGCGTGGACGACCGATGTGTTGATTTCCTCGGATCTTTCCGTGCCGGTGGTTTGGTGGCCTTGACCTTGACCTTGACCTTTGTTCCTGATTCGGGTCCGCCGGCGCCGGCGCGGATGTAGTCTTGACATGTCACATACGTATGTATTTTCGTAGGCTTTCGGCTCTCTCTCTACCCCTCTCGGGCCCTTCCTCTGCCTCTGTCTCTGCCTCTCCCTCGGCCTCCAGGTTGACCGCGATGAGGTTGGGGCTGAGGTTGACGCCGTTGGGGCTGGGGCTGACGCCGCGGCTGAGGCTGAGGTTGAGGCTGGGGTGCCGGCTCTTGACGCGGACGATGTTCCAATAGCCGCAGGACAAGAGGTGCTTCACGGGCTATAGCCACGAGATTGCCATTGGGGTTCACTGGGAGCTGATGAGGAAGGGCTTCCTCGTCTTCGCCTTCGCTGTCGTCTGTGACAGGCTCTTCGATTTCGGGCATCAACTGAAAAAGCTCCTCTGCTGCCAGAGCTGCCGCTGCCGCTGCCGCTGCGTCAACGTCAACGTCAACGCGACCGCCAGGTTCACGGCCTCCGATAAAGCCTAACCCAACGTCATCTCCGTCGCCGCCTTCTAGCTCCCAGAGACGCTGGTAACAAGACGTGACTTTGCCGTTGGACTGTGAGTTGTAATGCATGTATGGATTCGCAGGGTCCAACCACGACGAGCACAGGTAGCAAAAGTGAGAGTCACATCGCGAGCAGATCATGTGGTTGCACCCGTGTGTCTTTTGTGCGGGCGCATTGCACGTCGGACAGGGGCTGGTGTGTAGTTGCACGTATTCTAGAGACGCCTTCTCTTCCTCTGTCAGTTCATCCTTGTTTCGCTTCGGTGTGCAGCGAACAAATTCTCCATGCCAGGTTTGGAGGCAGCGCCCGCAAAAGGCTAGACCGCAGTCCTCACAAATACATAAAAGGTCGGCGGACTGGAACTTCTTCGTCGCATTGATACTTTCCGTCGTCTGTTCGTCGTTTCCATTCACTTCGTCAGTGTCACTGGCCTGTCCATGGTCCAAGTCATGGTTCGCCATCTCTTCTTCGGTTCCCTGCAATTGTGTAAAGTCCAATTGAGGCTTCTTGTGCTTCTTGGATCGTGCGGCTCCATTGCACCATTGACGCGGACAATAGATGGTGTCTTTATCTGCCTCGAGCTCTGTCTTGTATTTCAGTTTCACATAGCGTTTGACCGTCTCTTCTGTGAGTCCAATCTGGAGCAGCTCGCTTGGACTGATCAAGGTTTTAGACTTGGCCGCCCTGGCGTTGGCAGCCTTGCCTGCCGAACTTGCAGCCCGCTCTTTCGCACAATTGGGTGTAAGACAGCGCACGGTAGAGAGGCTCCCTTCTTTAATGGCGTCATTATAAAAGTCTTGGAGACACTGGAGACAAAACACGTGGCCGCAGTCCATCATCTTGTGACACTTTACGCCTTTCTTCGGGTCTTGGACGGACAACATGTTAGTGAGATGAGAAAAGGAGTGGGAAAACAAGGTCGACCAGGTTTACTTACCCAAACATATGCCGCATTCGAAAGTCTGCTTCTCAAACGCTGCCTTTTTCGCACTCAGGTCAAAGTCCAGCACCGCAATCTTATGCTCTGGGTCCATCTCCAAAACCCCTTCAGCACTCAGAGCCCCAAATACGTGCTCAGCCTCTCTCTGCAGATGGTCAATGTACGTATACGCGACCATGTCTCTGCCTGATTCCTCCCACAAGCGCGGTCCGTCGTCTTCCAGAGCCCGCAGGGCGGTGCTAGCCAGCCACGACGGCTCCGTGGTCAGAGACATGAGAGGCGCCTCCTCTAAGGGGTATCCATCTGGAAGCGTGATTTTGACACACAACGGAGGCAGATTAGACACGAGAAGTGTATCGAGGGGTTCTGGCGCAGTGGTGACAGTCTGCTTGAGAGTTGCCGTCGACACGGCCTCGTCACCGACCTGGCCATCGCGTGTTGCGCCCGTTGCGCTGGTTGCATGTGTTGCACTCGAAGCTGAAGACGCAGCGGGAAAGACGACAGTGATGGGCTTATTCGGTTCCACGGGAAGCTCCAGCTCAACGATATAATCGGAGGTTTTCGTGGAATCCTGCTGGAAAGCCTCTTGCGAATGCCGAATCTCCGGGAAAATGGCCGCGAGGGTCTCGAGCTCCATCAACCGCGGGTCGTCATCGTCCGCCGCAGTGTCCATGATGAGGACTATGCACCCATGGTAAGTCGAAATTGATTTTCACAGACTCCTTTCTTGTCGCGTCGTGGTACCAGTCGAGGATCGTGTCTATTCGGCTGATCAAGGCGCAATCGGCTCGTGATTCTGTGTGGCGAAAGGATGCCAAAATTTGTGACCAGTACATTGCCGATGTGGATCGGCGCGGGTTTTGCTCGGGGCACGGCTTCTGCTCGCCGCCGGGGCATATCATGGCGTATCGGTCGCCCAACAGAACTTCGTGCGTATAAGTGCGTTTTGCTAAGAAATTGGAGACAAGCACCATTGCAAAAGAGAGCATGTTTTAAGATTTTGAGGGACTGATACGGCGGGGGGAAAACACACAAGCTACACGTTATACAACGTTAAACGCCGAAGCTTCAAGCCCGGTGTTCGTCGCACAGCCACGTCCGTTTTGTCATGCGCCACGCCCGGCAATAACCGATCAATTGTAATGTGTGACAAACAAACAAAGCAGGCGGTCAAGGGCAAAGACCCCGCGGCAGAAACACCAGAAACACCAAGAAACAAGCCCTCGGCTGTCGTGAGCCACTTTCTCTGACATCATGACGAGCCAGAGCCTATAGCAAACTGCTGCCAAGAACCCGCTCGCACTCAGCCATTGAATCGGACAAGTCTTCCGCTTCACATAGCCAGTTATGCGTCCATAGCTGCTCGTTTGACCTGAGAAACACGCTCTCGTTCTTCGTCAAACGATCTACGACTCAATCCACAGCCATGGTTGACGACACCGCCCCTCTAGCGTCTCTCTCCCTGACGCATGTTTATTATGTACGTCTTTCTCCCGATTTCTTCACCTTCGCCACCTTCCTTCCATTTCCTTTCTTTGCTCTTCTTTCCACGCCGTGAATCTCCTTCGTCGTGTCAAGAAGACGAAAAGGATTCAGACAGACAGAGAGACAACAGAAAGAAGAGCATATAGATAAGCGACTTCGGACCAAAGTACGGAGATAGGCAATTGCGCATCAAGATACTGACTTTCCCAGGACCCCCACGATCCCGTCTCCCTCCTCTGCGCCTACCTAGCCCTCCTCCCCCAAGCCCTCTGCGTCGTTTATGCCACGCTCATCCTCTCGACACGCGAAGTAGAAATCCTCTTCATGTTTGCCGGCCAGATGGGCTGTGAGGCCCTAAATTTTCTCCTCAAGCGACTCATCAAGGAAGAGCGACCGCGCAGGATCCACGGCAAGGGCTATGGAATGCCCAGCTCGCATGCGCAGTTCGTAGCCTTCTGGAGCGTATCGCTAGCTCTGTTTCTCCTATTGCGCCACAAGCCCTATGCGATTCGGCAGATGCACCGGGCGCGGCCGTGGTCCCTGCTGGAGAGGACGGCCATTAGTATGGCCGCTGGAGGCGTGGCTGCTGCGACGGCCTGGAGTAGGATATACTTGAATTATCATACGCCGAGACAGGTCTTCGTGGGGAGTGCAATGGGGGTGCTCGTCGCGTTGGCTTGGTACGGGGTGACGAGCGTGGTGAGGCAAACTGGCTTGCTGGCTATAGGTCTCGACTCGTCGCTGGCGAGGGCGTTTCGGCTGCGGGACTTGGTAGTTTGTGAGGACATGTGTCAGGCTGGATGGGAGAAGTGGGAGTTGACGAGGGCCGGCAAGGCGAAGACGGGGTGATGAGGCCACAGGATAGCGTTTGCCAAAAGCTGAGTATTGCGTTTCCGACTTCACAATAGAAGGTATACTAGATCTGTTGGCCTGTACGTTTGGTTGAGGGCAATGGCACTTCTCTGCTTGAATTTATTCAATGATGGCTTGCTAAATGAGCATTTTCTGCCGCTTTGAATAGTTTACCCATCCGACGATCCTCAAGTCTGGTCTTGTGAACTGGTGGAGAGGGGTTGACTGTGATGAAGCGTACCAGGTGTCGCAACCAGCCCTTCACCTTGGTCTTGTCAACCACTTCTTCTTGATGCTCTCTGATATTTCCAGCTTGAGTGCCTGTCGTGAAGACAGCTGCCCATGGAACAGTTTTCGATATTTGTGCGGTGTCAGTCATGTCTGATTTCCAGCCATGTTATAAGGCAGCAGCACAGCTGATTGTGGTAGTGTTGGTGGAGTTGTCGGGTACGTGCCCATGATTCTTCTCCCTTGGTGGTATCGCAGTTGAAGAAGAGCTGTCGAGCAGTGGCCAACTTCTTCTCACTATTTCTCACACGATGGAAAAGGCGGATGAACGGTAGATCTTGTCATCTTGTTGAGCAGCCGAGTCTGTTGTACATAGTCATGTTTCAAGTCTGATGCGAGGCAGATCAAGTATGTAAGATATAGGCCGTGGGCACAGTGGCCGCTATATACGAGTACTAAAAGTGTCACTAGTGTACAAGTTTACCCCTGTGTATTGGGGGCCGCAAAAGACTTGCCACACTCCGGATCAACAACGACACCCGGCTGATCAGAAGGAGGCTTTCGAGTATGTGTGTCACAGGGCCGGAGATCAACGGTGAAACGCGACGTGTCGAAGCTGTGTCGGTAGAGTGCAGTGGAACAATTATATTTCCCAAAGAAGGAGGCCTATGTCCCAGTCGTCGTTGCAACATCAACTGCATGGGACGGTGTGCGCGGATGGTATTCTGTCGAGGCCACGTTTTGTGAACTAGGCGTTGCGACTCTTTCATCGACGACTACTGGATTGTCATGCCTAGTAGGCCTTGGGCCAAATCTGCCGGGGCGGTTGAGCGTGACCGTGACGAGAGGCCTCTGTTCGAACATCTCAAATGCCGAAGGTCCTAGATGCCGAGAGGATCAAATGCCGGGGATCTGTGCAGTCTACGGGTACATAGATCACTCACTTTGAACCAGGTGCCGTCACATGTAAATCCGAGTTCTGTTGTTCAGCCCAAATTTTATCGTGTGCCCGTGCTCCCTTCAGGCACCAAGCAACGGATCTTGTGAAATCGGCATCTATAACACCTAACACTGACATGTCCATGATTGGCATGTATACAGTATGAGGCATTTTGAGCTGGCTGGAGCTGTTTCGGAGTGGCAAGACAGGCAGATGCTCTATTTGCGCAGTCACTCGAAAGTCGATTATGGATTCTCTCGTCATCGTCACAGCATCATTATAGGAACGAACGGCGCCACCTACCATTGACAAACACAAGTGACAAACACAAGTGACAAACACAAAGGCATGTTGGACATCCGGAGTCAAAAGTCCGCACTGACAACGAGGCAGCCAGGGCGTCTGCCACTCCTCGCTGGCTACGTCATTGTGCCAACGACGTCATACTATTGTCACCCACATCAGGTTCCTGGTCATCGAAGCGCAGCATCCGAACAAAGCTTGGTATGATACAATAATAATTCTTCGTGGCCAATGACGAAATAACGCCGTCTTTGACCTGCAAAGCCGCTTATGATGGAATCGCAAGCCACAAGCACATCGGCGATAGATCATAGCACCTTCATTCGTGAGTATTCATTCGCCATCAGAAAGCAAAAGGCGTCGTACCTGCCTCTTCTTCGACAGTAGACAACTTGCAGATCGGGCCGTGTCGATTTGGACCCAACTTGTTTGCAGCAAAACTCGTGCGAGGACCAATCACCGGAGCTTCCACCCCGTTTCGCCTCATGTACCAACTATCCTAGCCAAAGGGCCCTGTTATGTGTTGTGTGTTGGGTGGCGCCTTGGAATCATGAAACCTGCCTATTCTGTAGCCTACGTAATGCATTTTTTCATCGGGATCATGTGAATGTGTCTTAGCATGGAAATTCAGGAAAGACCATCTCAGTGAGGCCGAGGGGCGCTCGTCCTGGTTGGCTCCTGCACTTTGGGCAGAATCTGTATATAAACAACTCCTGGTATTGATGAGCAAGAGGCTTTTCTTCTTCCTCTCATCACACATCTCAGACATCTCACACTTTCTTCCAACTTTCTTCAACGACCTCAAATCAAACCAAAAACTTTTTTCCAAACCTCTACACCTTTCACAATGGAGTCTATCAAGCAAGGTGCCAACTACGTCGCCGAGACTGCCAAGCAGGCTACCAGCGGTGCCTCCAAGGAGACCAACAAGCAGGTCGCCAAGGACTCTGATGCCTCCATCGGCACTCGGTATGTGCAAACTCCTTGTCATCTTGCCCTTGTTTGGCCAGAAACTAACGGTCTTCATTATCTAGTGCCTCCGCTGCCAAGGACGCCCTTGGTGACAAGGCCAACGAGAGCACGCACGACGCCAAGGCCGAGACTCATAAGCAACAGATCTAAGCATCTGCGAGCAACCGGTGATGCATGATACCAGGCTTGGAGGGGAGATAAGTTCTGACGTAGGGATGTGCTGAGGGAGAATTATTCGCAATGTATTTAATACCCCTAGATAGCTTGCAATCAAGAAAGCTACTACACCCAGATGCGGCGTATACCTGTGAGACTAACACTATGACCTATTCAGTGACGACGTGATTGCTCACAAAATGAGTTTTCAGGTCAATAGCTTGGTATGGTTCATTCAGATTCATTCTACATTAACTTCTTCTTCGCCGTTTGAGCTGTAAATGCCTTCATAACTTGGCAGTACGAGTGTCCCAGCACATACAACGGAATAGCAACCCATAGACAATTGAAGAAGACGAGATATACCCACATGAACATGAAGTTGCTCCCATCCAGATTCTTGTTTCCCGTCAACCATTCGGGGCAAAAGGTCATGAAGCCTGTTTATGGCACGTGCACGTCAGTAAGAGATCTCGCCATTCCAGACCATCCGAAGCAAAGCAACGGATTATGGCACACACAACACGATAATAAGGTCAAGGGCCCAAGGCGAAAGAGGGGAAGTTCAAAAGACGAAAGTTCAAGGAAGACCAGTGGGAAAAGGACAACATACCTCCGTACAACTCGGCCGTCGCAAGAACAATCATCCAAAAGTACATCTTCGGACTCCCCCTCCCAATCAAGTAACATACATACAGCGCCACCGGCCCATCAAAAAACACCGTCAGCAACTCCAGGCTCACGACCCCCAAGTCCACACCGGCCCATCGCCTATCCGCCCGCGCATACACCATCCACAGCTGCGCAAAGGGATTGCTTGCCCCCCCGCTCTGAGGCCCGTAGATCCGGTTGTGCTCCCATCCCAGGAAATTGTGCGGCGTGGGGTATAGGCCCTCGAGAGCGGAGTCGGAGTCGGAGTCGGAGTCGGAGTCGGGGACGATATAGGAGAAGAAACAGTGGTATAGGAAGCTGCCCTCGAGGATGAAGTGGCAGAGCGCGTCGGCGAGGTGCCAGATGAAAAGGAAGCGGAGGGTTCGGGTTGTGGATGCGGGGAGGAGGGCTTTGGATGTTATGTAGGCGGTGAGGAGGATGGCGAGGGTGGCGAGGAGGGAGTATATGGTTGGGGGGTCTAGGATGTCGGTCATGATGGAAGTTAACCGTTAATAAGATGCGGATGACAAGTACAGAGTAGATGGTGGATGGTGGACAAGTTGAGATGAGATGTACGATTTGGGGAGGATGATGAGGTTGATGTTGATGTTGTTGTTGTTGATGTTGTTGTTGTTGTTGTTGTTGTTGTTGTTGTTGTTGTTGTTGTTGTTGTTATATTTTACACCGCTGCGTCCCAGTTTTGGGCATACTAGGGTGTGCAGGGCTAATCCCGGGTTC
>SRPX01000391.1:0-25602 GCA_018360215.1 Claviceps spartinae
GGGCAGTATTTTTTTCTCGACTTTTGCAAAATTTCTCGGCTTTTGTCACCCACTAGATATAGTGGGTTACTTTTTTCAAACGTTTCACCCACGAGTAGTTTAGTCAACCTGGCCGTCTCGAAGTGTCGAACAGACCCCCCTAGTACGGTTAATCCTGTCGTGCGGTCATAACAAAGCCAAACTACAGAGGGCGATCGCAAAAGAATGGCCCTCGCAGAGCTTATCAATGCGCGCTAAGATAAGGACCCCAGTCAACAGTAAGCTGTCATATGTACTACGTAGGTACATAGCTGTGTGGCGACTCTGGCGAAGGTCGCTCTTTGCAGCTTGATAAAATTGATGTGCTTCCAATTCTAAAATCACAATAAACGACTTTTTCTCTCTTGCCTCTGAGCTATTAGTAGCCTGAGTTTTTATCTAATTCCACAAGGTCCTCCGACAGACATATTTGAGGCAGAAAGATATTCCTCATCGCAACCTCTGCATCTAACATGTCCAAAGTGCATCATGCCCTGCCTTCATTGTACTCGTTGCCGCAGCCTGATTCGTCAAGCACGACATCTCCGTGATAATATAACAGGGGCACTCTATAATACATACCCAATTTGGCTCACCATTGCTACTTGGGGAGGGCCATTCTTTTGCGACCGCCCTCCGTATGTAATTTTAATTTGCGACGATGAAGAGGACAAATGCAAGTTGCAACTTATTTTTTACTGCACAGCTTTATTCGATATGACGGAATTCTCTCTTGTGGTCCAATCAACTAGGTACAGCCTCTTGGCATGCCAAAAAAGGGGGCATGCATTGCCACATTGAATTTGAGTGAGCACATCTTAGACATGTTTTGGGCCAACGCACAGGTCAGAACTGATGAAGCTGGAGCTTCCTCAGTGATTAATATTGTCATCCGGGAACACTCTGCCTCATTCATGAAATGCCAAGAAAGGTAGGTAGGTAGGTCAAGAACCAGCTAAATTCAACGCTGACTCGGCACACTAAACACAAAACATCTAATCGAGAATCAAGATATCGATATACACATGTAATGATGATGTAAGCCTGAATGATATGATTATGTACTACATACTCCTCAGTCTTGTCTGCTAATCATCGAAAACCAATGCTTGAAAACTCCCGCCCATCTCAATCATAACAAAATCTCAAGAAAAATAAAGAAGACAGTCTACAGGTGCTTGAGAGACACAGCAGGCGATGTGCTCACTGCTCACATCCCAGTCTTCCTTTTTCCTCTCATCACCATTGATGCGAAGAGCACGGACAACGAACTTGTACGTACCCGGGGGAGCATAGCTGCCGGAGTCAAGACGTCCATCCCAAGGAAAGCCGTTGTGTTCACGAGGTTTCCAGTGGGTAGGAAAGACGAATGGTTGGCCGATGGTCTTGAGACCTCAGGTTTCGTGCGTCAGGGTCTCGTTCTTGGGATCAGGGCTCAGGCGGACAATGTCAGCACGAATCTTGCTGGAGCCCAGCGCGAGCTTGACGGAGAGCTGGGGCAGAAGATCATTTGGTCCAGCGTTTCCAGGCCCGGGAATGGTGAATGTCGTGTTGGATGGGACTGGGCTGGGACTGGAGATCCAAGTGTCGTTGGAACCCAGAACAACATGCTCCTGGTACGGAAGGGACAGCGACGCCCCGTCAGTGCCGTTGACAGCAATGTACATAGCCGGACCATAAGGCGAGACGTTTGGCACCCAGACCTTCTGGCGGAGTGGCGGAGACCTTGATGGTCTTGAGACTTGGTCTGGCCACCGCGCAGGATGATGATGGTCTCGCTGAATTGGAGCGTGGCGGCAGCGTGAAGTTCGTGAACGGCTTCGTGAGGGAAAGGCTGCACGTATATGGAATCCTTGGACCTTGGCCAAGCTGTACATGGTGATGGGCCATGGCAGGCATATGCGTGATCTTGTACGTCGCTGGCTTCCTGTTAGTGTTGCGCAGCGTGAATTCAAAGGCTCTTGACGAAGTGAGCGGTGTCATTGAAGGATAAGCCGGATGGCGAAAGCAAAGCAGTCGAATAGGCGGCATCGTAGGTCTGAACGAGACCACCGCCTTGTTGTAGAACAGGGGCTAGGTAGTCCTAGAACTTGGTTCCGTCGTTGAACACCTGAGGGTTTGAGTTGCTAGATAGAAGATCTTCAATCTCCTAAGGTGTTATGGCGCCTCGGACTTGGCGAATCAAGGCAACGATACCAGCGGCCTGGGGGCAGGCCATGGAAGTGTCAGACAGAACAGCATATGTAGCTGCCCTTGGCTCGGGGAAAGGTTGAAAGAACGGTGCCACCAATAGCACCATACTGCCTCTGAGGCTGAGAGCGCATCTCGAAGACTCGAATGTTGGACTCCAGCTGGAAAACTCGCTGACGGCGCCACCACTCATGGTGTTGCTCGTAGTCAGGATCCTTAGTTCGACACTCTTTGGCCCAACCATTTTGAAAGTCAGCCTTTTGCCGTCCTTGAGGGCCTTGATAAACGTTTCTCCAATCTCAGCATCGACCATAGACGCCGCACTGATAGCGTCCGGAGCTAAAGCGTCGAACTCGGCTTCGAAAGCAACGCCAGGAGCATTGTTGTAGAAAAGTAGGTACTTCGCACCCTTGGCCATGGCATTTTGAGCCTTGTCGCTAAAAGAGCGGGTTCCACGGCGGATTAAGACGATAAACTTGCTCAAGTCTGGGATATTGGCAGGGAAAGGAGCACAGGCATCATTTCTCAAGAATCAACGTCTTGAGAGTCAAGAGCAATTCGAATCAAGACTGCATGGAAGTTTCTGCATTCAGAAACCCTGTATTAGCCAGTTCACGTGTATAAAGTCTAGTCTAAGCTTTACTAAGCGATTGCCAAACTTCAAAGTGTACAAAAATCGACATTGCTCTATTCGTCGTCAAAATCTTTTTTCCCCGTCTAGTTAAACCAATGCCCAAACGTTGGCTAATGTGACAATTAATGTAATAGCCCAAAATCCTTTCAAAGCACATCACCCAAACGATATAAACATCAAATGCCTCTTTGCCAAATGCTTTGGCCGCCATATCGCGGCTGTTGATTATTTTCCTGTCAACTTGAATGCGGTTGACATATAATGCGCCTTGCAAAAACCAGACCGAGATAAAAATAACAGAATTAGTAAAACATGAACAATCGACGCTACGCTGCGCGAGTTTGTGCTTCATTGACACTCATGGACATGCGTCGGACTTGCTCTGCGCCATCGGGCTGCCCAGTCATTTTCGCCATGCGCTTCGACATACTGTTTTCATCGTTAGTACACATCATCTTCAGAATTCAAGGTGTCAACAACATGAAACTTACAAGTCAAAAAAGGCGAACTGGCTGGGTTCGCTGCCGAACTCATATACAAATCTACTGGCCAAATAGCTACCAAAGATGGCTCTGAGATACGATTCGGGCACACGAGAAATGATGGTCTCTAGGCCAATCTTCTGAAGAAGAAGCTTTGGTAGGGCGTCCTGCAACACTGCGTGTCGTATACTGTCATTGATCCAGAGGTCGGAGCGCTGGAGTTCCTCGTCGAGCGTCGTGATGGCGTTGGACAGCTTATCCGAGAGAATGGAACGCGGCACGCCAGTCTCTTCATGTTCCCGCCAAATAGCCTCGAATTCCAGACGAGCATTCTCGCAAATCTTGGCCTGGACCTCGCGAACGTATTCATTGTAGAACTGCGGTGCCTGTCCCGTCTTGACATCGACGCACATGTTCTCAACAAACCCAGCGTCATCAAAGGAGAGCGAGGCAAGGACTTCAAGGGATGACGACGTGACGCCACCTTTGTTTGCCGACGCATCCTTGTAAAGAACACAGCCGGCAGCCTCGAGTCTCAGTTTGGCGTCTTGCGTGATGAACAGGTTGGCGCCTTCTACAATGTAGGGAATGGTGGTCTTGCCGTCCTTGATCAGTCGGCTGACGGAGATGAGGTCAATAGACTCAGGCCGGCCACCGCAAGGCACAAATGCATCCGTCATTCCCGTGTCTCGCAGATGATATGTATTGCGGAATGAAGTGCCGTTGGTAATGACTTCGCCAGTGGGCAAGGTCACGTTGCTGTCTTCACAAAGTACGCGGTATCCGTCCTTCGAAACCTTAGCCATATCGTACTCACTGATCATGGCACGCTTCTTGGCCAACCGAACGAGTTCGTCCTTGTCAAGACCATTGGGGTCTGCAATCACACCAGAGCCGTCCACAATGGCAGTCCACTTCTCGTTGCCCAGCAAAATTTCGTTGCTGCCAAGATCGCCGTCGGGCCCACCAGTCTGCATCTTGCGGACTGAAGCAGGATCAAGGTCGAGCTTCCTGTAGATTCCCTTGACGTATTCTCGCACAGAAAGAGTAGTCATGCCGTACTTGTCGTGAGGAATTCCGCCAAGCTTCTGTGACTTGCCGGTGAAGAACGACTTCCACCATGGAGCGCCGCGGGCCCTGGCGTGCTCCGTAGCCCAATCGACAAGATCTGCAGTGTTCTCATCAGGGCCCATGAAGATGATCTCCTCCTTTCCGTAAAGGTCGACCAGCTTATTCTTGATCCCCGGGGTTTGTGCGGGCAGCAGCAGATCAAGGATACTATCGATGTACTTTTCGAAAGCCTCCTGAGCTCGATCTTGCATCTTGGGGTCCAACAGAATAACACCCTTGGAGCCACCTTCGGGAATATCCTTGTTCTTCCGCTGCTGCGTGCTAGCCAAACCGTAATTCTCGTCAAACAGGTTTCGGGCGTTGATGCCATAGGCTTCCTTGCTTCTTGACTTGACGATACGGATGCCGCCGCGAGAAATGTCACGGAACCGAAGATGAAAGCCTCGTGACTCGGCACCAATGACCAGGAACATGCCATACAGGCGGCGAGGGTATTCCACCTCGGGTAGGAATGCGGGGTCTAAACGGAAGCTGAGGGCGACCTTGGTTGGTGTGAAGTAGTTTGTCTTAAGGATGGCGTTGTTGAACACCCGGAACGCTGTCATGACCATCTCTTCGTGCTCATTGGCGACAGTCTTGGAGATCTTATCCTTCAGCTTCCCATCAGAGAGCACGTCAGCGGCGGGAGTCACAGCCACCTGTTCATTCTTGGCGCCAAGGTGAACATTCGCAAAGGAGGCATACAACAGCCGTATCAACTCGGGGTACGTCTGGATGATCTCAAGGATATAATCGGGTGTAAAGGTCTCCGTACGAAGACGACGCTTCAGCTTGGACAGGAGTGCTGCCTGTACGGGATTTTCAACATCGAGAACTTCGGATAAGGACGCATACTCGGGGCCTAGACGGTTCAAAAAGTGTTGCACAAACACCCAGGCAGAATGGGCATACACTGCCTCCTGAAGGCTCAATGAGCCAACGGCGAACAATCCGAGAAATTTGTTCTGGGGCAGGCAGTATAGAAGCGAAATTTCCTTGGTGATTTGGTAAATCGACTCATCGAGAGGGGGGAAGAAGCCCTCATTATAGGTGGCAGGCTTCAAGTAGATGCTCATGATGCTGATACCGTTGGAGAATTGTTCAACGTACTTCCTGGAGCTGGTGACGCCGTAGTAATGGTACAGGTCACTCAGAGCGGAAAACATGCCCCTGGCTGTGCGAGTACGGAAAGCAACCACAAGACGTTTCTCGGCAACGTCCTCGACGTCGAAAACCTCGATAACGGGACCAGTGCGGTTGACAGCCAAGGCGATCATCTCTTGGTAAAGCTGCTTGGTGTTATCAGTAGCCTTTTGCCAGAAACCAGCGTCGGATATTTTCTCAATGTCGGTTTCTTTGGGATCAGTCTCCTCGGGACTCTGGGAGAACTTGCACTGGTAGACGAAGTAGCACCGGAGTGTCGCCTTGGAGGATGGACTGGCGCCCATTACGGCCGGAGAGCGAAAGGTCTCGACACGATACTTGGTCTTGCCCTGGTGGTCCAGGTACTTGGCTTCCAGCCGAGATTCATACCTGGGACCACTCACGTTGCTCTCACCGGGCTCACTAGTATCGATGTATATAGCATGATCGTGCGCCTCCATGTCTAGTCGGATTTCTTCTCTCTTGTCCTCCCTGGAGTAGGCGGCAACCTTGGCGGCGTAAAGAGAGCTAATGTGGTTTGCGATGGCTTGGGGAGCCTCAATTTCGAAGTAGACATCGTCAATGCCCAATTGTGCGTAGAACCATTGAATCTGATCGTCAATCAAAGATTCGGGGATGAAACCGGCCTGCTGCAGTATCTGC
This sequence comes from Claviceps spartinae, assembly GCA_018360215.1. Taxonomy (NCBI): domain Eukaryota; kingdom Fungi; phylum Ascomycota; class Sordariomycetes; order Hypocreales; family Clavicipitaceae; genus Claviceps; species Claviceps spartinae. The sequence goes on from SRPX01000391.1 coordinate 6,241, forward strand.
TTGACAACCTTCATCTGCTCATCCTTTCCTTTGAACTCGGGAGCTACGTAATCAGCAGTAGCAGAGCGCACGGTCCGCTTTCCATTGCCATTGATTTGTGGTTGAGAAGGAGTATGAAAATGCGTCGGCTGTGGAGAAGGTCCGCGGCTAGATTTCTCAGACGTGGCCTCGGCCAGCATCTTGGACACAAGTGTTGATGGAGTCATGTTGAGTGGTGCGCAAGAGAGAATGTGTTGGTCGTGCGTTGAGGCTCAACTTGAATGGGTTTCTGGTTGATAAGGAGTCAGTGGCTGAGACTGTACGGGCAGTGCGTTTTGAAGATAAATAAAACGGCAATTTCGATGCTGTTGCAGAACCGAAACTGACGGCATGATTCATTCAAGGAAAAGACAAGTAACGCGTAGAGCGGTAGGAGCATACCTCGTTGTGACTCTATTTCGTGAGCCGCAAACCAACCCCTCTACCAATCGAGAGAGGAATATTGAGTCGAGCTTGCGTATAATGCCAGAAAACAGACGGCGTCTTTGTTTGATTACAGCGATCGGATTGTCAATAATTCGTTTATAGAAACGGCAGAAAGATCTGTCACTCTCTTCAACATTAGTGACTCGATTCATATGCTCCACAGTGAACCGGAGACCGCCAGAAGAAGAGCCAAAGGAGGACTGCCTCTATCATAGGAAGAGTGAGGAAGTGAACAACAAATCATCCGTACCTTTCAGGAGAACACTGTTCTGTCGGGTTCTCGATTTGAGTAGCTGCTGGCTGAGGAAGGAATTGTGTGGCTAGATGGCTAGATGTGACCGTGCCAGAGTGTCGCGTAGCTACAAGTGTATAGCAGTGTAGATAGGATTATTGATGCCAAATGGCGGAGACGAGAAGGCTTGACGATCATCCCGTTTCCCAGCACAGGCGGCGCTGGCTTTTAAGTAAGATTTGCATCTTCAAAGTGGCAATATTAATGAAGGCACGCGACCTTCAGGCCTTTGTCCTTTGCATCATGCGCTTAGGCTGGATTTGTTTTTTACGCAACAAGCCGGAACTCGGAACGCCCAGCGGACTCGAAGAAAGTCCACACCTCGTACATACCTGCCCCTCGTGGGGGTGGCGCCAATAATTTTTAGAGTATAGCCAGACTCGTGGCCGGGCTCCATACTGTATCCCGCTTGCATCTATTTAGGTACCATAGGTACATGTACTCACGAGTGCTGGCCATTGGTACTTGTAAGTACTTGGCCTCGACGTACCTGCATATCACTCGGTGCGCTTTCCACGGACTTAACAAGCTGGGGAACAGCCGAGCCCCTCTACGACCCCTGACTCCTGAGTCCTGAGTCCTGGCATGGCAAATCCTCCGCAGCACAAGTTGCGGGTTGCAGCGAGGGGACAGCTGCACCGAGCCGGACAGAACAGACACAGTGGACGCACTTGTGTACATGCTCAGTACAGAGCACGTCATAATGAATTCAAAGTCCGGCCTGCTGGCGTTCGGAAATACAAAGAAGCGGCTATGTCAGTCAAAAGAGGTACATGTGTACAGTGTACCATGTGTGTACATAGGTACCTAGGTACATATGTACCTGCACGTTGTTTCGGCTCTCCACACCCTCTCCACTCGATCGTAATGATGATTCTTTGAGTGACAGCTTGCGCAATCCTCTCCCGCTCTCAAAGGCTCAATCCCATTATGTATTGCTTATTTCCAAGTACATACATAGCCCGGTTTGTCTCCTCAGTCCTGGCCATCTCGTAGGTACCTGACCGCTCCGTTTGTAGGAACCCCAGCACTCGCTTGCGTTGGTACGAGTTATGTATGTACAACTGACGCTGGCATTGCAATGACCCCGTGGGGTTGGCAGGGCGCCGTCATGACCCTCTGTGGGGAGCACATGGAGAGAACTCCGAGTCTACTCCGTACATTGTACCGGATACCGAACACAACTTGCGCAAGTTGGTCAATGGTGCCTGTGGAGTGTGTGCCCGAAGGATGATGTCCACGATGTTTTCGCTGTTCGATGGGGCCGACGGATGGAGGCTTCGTTGGGCGCAACAAGTTCTTCCCTTGTTGCTTCTCGCCGGCTTCTTTTTTTCAGCCTCGCAGCACAGGGGCCCATCCATCGTGGGGGCTCACTATGCCTGATCGGCTCCGATGCCCCACATCGGACTGGTGGGCAACTCGTCGCCCTGTCTTCGCGATGTATCAGCAGACGGGCAGAGATTTTCAGTTCTCATCCGCAGATGCAATCGTGGCGGCTTCCCCCCAGCTCGCCATCCGCCCCAGGTCTTGTTGATTCAGTAGCCGACAGAAGTCATCCCCGCCAACCCGCATTCGCTAGCCACCAGTTGCCGCTAGTTTCACCGCAGGCCAGTTGGTGGTCCAGCGTATGTGTGTTGTAGCCTCGTAGGTTTCCAGGCACTTTGAGTTCCTTCGTGTCAACTTTCTGTGCGTCTTTTGGTCTGCGCGAGGCTTTGAAGAGGGCTATGAGATACGTCTCTCCATCGCTTGTTTGATTTATTTTTCTCCATAGACGTAGTTCCAGTTCCTATGAAGAAGGACAGGCTCTATCCAGTTTGCTGCTGAGGGCACGTTTGGGTCATGAATGTTGGACTGTTAGTTCCAAGGGAGAACGTAACGAGTTACGAAGGCAACTACCGCATGGCTCCGCATAAAGCCCATTCTTGGTTTCCATTACCCCCAGGTTTCCCCAATTGACGTTTCCATTACCCCAGTTTTACTTAATGGCGGTCCGCGGTGATCCATTCGGACGGGACCAAGCAAACACCGGCGAGAGACTGGCCTCGCACTGGGTTTTCCCGCAAATGCAAAAGTCAAGGGAATATTTCCTCCTAGGAGAATATTCAGGGTCATGACGGGTCTAAACAAGGCAAAGAAGGAAAATGAGTTTGAAGCCAACTGACACGTGATACAGGCATTCTACGCCTCTATAGCGTACATGCACCGTTTCGCAGAGAGTTGCATGACACAGCAAGCTCGTGAGGTCTGTATCTAGTACATATGTACGTACTCCGAATCTACAATTCGGATTCTACCGAGTCAAATTTGTATTATTGTACATGTGATGTGCATTTCGCATACAATGCTCGACCTACATCGCGGAAAACAGCAATGTGCAAGGCGATCCAAGGTTTGTTTTGCCACGTTATCTGGAACTGCGCATCATGCCGCAGGGATATGCAGGGACGCCGTGCAGGAGGTACATATGTAGGAAACAACTTCTGTCCTCTCCACGCGCCTTCTACAATTGGCAAGGCAATTTATGTGCCTAAGGTACCTATGTACATTGTAGTTGCAGTTTTACTTAGGTACTCTTGTCGCCATGATGATTTCACAAGTTCATTGCTGATTCGAGCCCGTGTTCATGCCGAAAGCTCTAGCCGAGAACCATGTATCTATATATTTACAGAGAGTGCTTTTTAGGTCGCCCATTTGATACACATTGAGGCAACCTATTTCAAATACGGTGGTGTAGGTAGGACGTACTGGGTAGGTATGTACGCATCTATCTCTCTGTACATACGTACATGCCGATACAAACAAGAGAGGAATTTATCAAATATTTAAAATACACTAGCTAGGCTGGCCTGAGGTCGCCCAGTTCTATGTAGAACCAAAAAGCCAGATTTGGTGGGAATCGGGATCGTGGGGTTTGCTGACCAGCTGACAGTGCCGGCAATGGGTGGGGAAGTTGGGACGGTACGGTACATAGGTACTTTGAAGTTTGTACATGGCGAGGGCTCAGGAGTCAGGGCTGTACATACCGACGAGAACGCTCCGTATAAAGACTTGAACGGGATTCATGTCTTTGCTGCTCAGTAGTCAGTGGTCACTGGTGACTGAAAACCCGACACCGGAGAGTGAGGGCTGGAGCCTCAGCCTGGAGGCGTCTGGTGAAAGTCTGGCGTGACTTTATCAAGCATCGTCGGGATCTAGGTACCTAGGCTGCCGCAGCCAGAGGCCTCGACCCCTGTGCCGGTCACGAGACTCACGATGTTTAAATTCGATGCCGATTTTGGCACGCTTCGTGCAATGGGGAAGCATCTCATCAGCTTTTTTTGCACGCCTACCAAATGGTCATCTGATCCAATTTGTCGCAATCTGTAGATTGGTACACGGCTTCCGACGAATTTTTTGGAATACGAGGTGAACCAGCCCAGCGTGCCTCAACTAGAAGCGATGTACATGCACGCATGTACACCGTAAGTATCTTTTTAGTACACATTGAGTCTCGACTCTCGAGTCTCTCAACCCCGCATAAAGGCCTTCCGGCCGGCGGAACTCACGATGCCCTCCCCGTCATCAGGTGACCACTTATTGAACCAGGGCGAAGTTTCTTCATTCAAACCTTGGGGAAGATGAAAATAGAAAAAGAGGGTCGAGCAAGAAGCGGGATTGTAGGTAATTCCTCTATTTTTGATTATGCATCTCTCAATTCTCAACGCTCAAGACCAGCTCAACCTCGTACGCACGGAGTCAAGACGAGCGCCCGAGAGCCCACGTGAGCTATTTTCATCCAAACTTAGATCTCTCGGCGCTTCTAGAACGCCAGTGCGCCGAGTTGCCCAACATTGCATGGCCACCCGGTGATGGCAGGCTAATGTCGGAGAAAAAGAAACAAGAATCCGGGGTAGCCCGCCGACAAATTGTGTAGGTACATAATAGTATGTAGGTAGGTACATACATGGTCTTGCGCCACCTACTCAATGTACCTTGTTTTATATTGTACATTTCTTGTCGCTTGCGGACGACACTCGGTCGTTATGTAGGAAAAAGATTTGTTCAGTGCACAGTAGTAAATAAGGGATCCCTGCTTTCTTTATTCTGTGTACAGTATCTGTCGCACGGTATATAGGGGTACTCAAAGCACAAAAGAGTGGCCAGACGGCTGCGCTCATTCTTTAGTGCAACAGTATCTTGAGTTTTATAGTCTTCGCTATGAGAGCTGAGTCGTAAGGCTACGATTCGGCATTCAGTCTTGATCGACACTCAATGACACTGGATCCATGCATCTGACACTGTTGAAGATGCCAGAGGGCTACTTCTCGATGAGAGAACCACGTGGGCATGATCATGTCGATTGACTTCATCAGCGACGGCGGCAGTGGCCCCCTCTTGATCAAAGGTACTGCGATGATTCTTCGTCCGCTCTCCTGCACAGTCATGACAAAGATTGGCCGCATTGCGTTCAACGCTGTTCGCGGAAGACCTGAGACAACAGTTGCGTCCGTTTGGTTTCAAGACCTATTCTTGACGTTAGCCGAAAACGGAAAGTGACAGTCTCAAGTTTGTTCGAATCTTCTCAACCGCCACGAAACTCTGGACGACCTTGTATGAATGGACACATCAATACGAGTTTGTTCGAATCTTCCCAACCACCAGGAAACTCTGGACGACCTTGTATGAACGGACACATCAGTACGAGAAGGTCGTAATGTACCTGCTCAGAGTGGAATCAGCCTCTCCAGGATAGTTGGCCATGGAGTGTCACCCAGGCTGACTTGGAAGTCGAGAGCAATATTGAATCGCCACAACGTCATTGTGTGGTCAATTCAACTCAATTGCCCACTTCGCCCGACTCACGTTTTAACTCAGTACCCTTTCCGACTGTGTGGCCATTCTTCCCCTCTGGCAGAATTGCATCTGGGATTACAGCAGCTCAGTAGCCCGCGCGTATGACAAGAACCCCAACCTAATGAGTGGGTAGTCCAAGGTCTTCTTGGTAGCCGTAGAGCAAAAGCCGTCATACCTAGAGTAGCTCCTCCTGTCCCCCGTCCGCTGTGTCAATCAAACCGTACAGGGCTCGATGGTGATCATAGAGCCATGGGGTGAGAATACAACCATTGACCGATCGGCGATCACGATGCGACAGAAATATACCGTCACGTGACTCTGAGCTGGTATTCCTCGGCTAAACCACCATACAAGACCAAAGCAGGGGTGTCAGCTCGACTTGGGTAGGCTGATCCACTCCGACTCCCTGAGTGTAGGTACTAGGAAGGTCCAAAATTTTTGACAGCAGTTCGCAGACTTCATGACGCACTCCTTGTTCAGACGCCAACACGTTGCCAACGAAAAACGCCATTGCCAATTATTACGTCTCATTACTTGCCTCGTCTCGTACTCAGTGTGGGCGCGTGCCGTCAATTACTTTACCAACTACCTTGCATCGCAAACCCATTGACCTACCCCCGGAAGCGACAAGCACCTAATTCGCCATGGTTATCCTTACCGAGGTCGAAGACGAGCACTTCCAGGACTCCCAGACTGGTCCTGATGTCGATGATGACTTTACTGATACCGGTACGTCTATTTTGCTCTCAAGTCGAGATTATAGCATTATGTCTCGCGCTCCTGGGTGCTGTGCTAATCACAATCACAAACCACATAGACTCTGAGATTTCCAACGAATCCGACTACGATCCTTCAGACGAGACTCTGGCAGAGCGCTTGTATGCTTTGCGCGATATAGTCCCACCGACGACAAGAGGTTGGATCTCGAGCCGTTTCAACTCCATCTCTAGCAAGGCTTGGAAAGTCCTGTCATTCAGCGGCAAGAGTGCTTGGGTCATCACCACATCGGCCTTGTTCTTTGGTGTCCCTTTTGCGCTTTCCTTCGCCGAGGACCAGCAACTTAGCGCCATGGAACAAGAATATGCTATGCGACAGACTGGAAGCGAACTTCTGACTGCAGGCACTGAGCCAAATACTGCTGACAAGGTTGGAGCTGCTCTGGGGGATAGTCAAGCCAAGCCCTCTCTGTGAGCAATGAAATAGAAGATAGAATATCTTCTTGCATCCATTCAACTTTACTATCGATAACTGGGATCTTTCTCCGCAATGGACAGATTTTGCAACGTGTCGAATGATCTCAAGGCATATGTCATATGGCGCCTTTGTGTACAATAATTTGGCCGCGTGGAAAGCCGCAAGGCAAAAAGCAGTCGACGTTTTTCTGATGATCACATGGCGAATGGGATTATATAATCCGGAAAGGGAGCTGTATTCTTGGGCAAATACAAGAGGCAGCATAGTTATGAGAGCGGCTGGCGCATAATCGTGCCCAACCTCTGCTCAGCCTCCGCAGGATGGTTGTTCATGTATTCTAGGGCACCACACGAGAATATCCTTTGTCACGATCATCACGTATCAACGGGATAGGTCGACGAATATGAAAGGCGCTTCAAACAAAAGAACTAGCAAAGCGTAGATGTCATCTACCTCCGTGATAGAAGACGGGCAATGCATAATCTCGATAAACCTAGCGTAACGGGAGGCGCAGTCTTCTGGAGCTTGCTCCGACTTTAGTTAATGCGCGCACTGAGCCCAACCCATATCTGCGCTGCGGCCACGGCAACAAAACGCCGCATCGTTTACGCCGCCTTTCTGGCGTTGTTACGAGGACTCGAAGAGGTGTATAACGGAGACAGGAGTAGTAATTCCATGCGTACCTAGTACGAAGAAATTCATAGTGAGGGTGGAATATTTAAAGTTTACACTCATGAAGCTTCTCCCTGGTTCATTCTCAGCTGGAGCTTTCCGATCTTCCCTGCTGAATCTTGCCTTGCCTTTCACTGACGGGCTAAGTCGACGATGACAATCAAGTGAGATTCACCACATGGCATCACAGGGCTTCTGTAGGATGCCGGCTTAACTAAAAGAGTATACCGGGGAGGGGGGCACGTGGAGGATCTTTATACCCAATTGCTGATACAATGGAAGGAGTAAAAGGAGTAGTTGAGGACGGTGTGTGCGCGTACCCTTTGTGAGTATTCCGGCCGTGTTCAGTGCAACCTGGTGGCTCGTGGTCGATATATGTCAGTGAGCGGCCTTTCAAACTGTCTCTCAGTCTTGTGCAGAAGACGAAACATGACAGGATACCTTTGAAGCAAAAGGATGTCAACCGTTTCTTCCTGGCGCTTTTATAATCGCACCCTTCGTCTTTAGTAATCAATCCGCCGTTCTTGACTTCAAAATGGAATGTCCAGCATTGTCCACCGCTGCTGAAGATCAAGGTACGAGAGAACTCCGCCGATCTTGGTTCTTCTTTCTTCTCTTCTCTAGTTCTTGTTCTTCTTAGCACTCGGCGGCTGAAATGAGCACACTAGTGACTATTTTCAGTCGAGATGTCGACTCCGTGATAGCGAAACTGACCTTGAATCTCAGCTTCATGCTCATTTCAATGTTAATGTGACCCCTCAAATACTTCACGATATTTGGATAAGGAAGCAGCAGCCAGTCTGTAAGACTAGTCCACTGTTCTATAGATCCTCTGGACCTGACGCGAGAAGAAAAGTGAACGGACAGCAACACCGAGGAGTAAGTGTGGTTTTGTCAATAGTTTCCGGAGCGACTTGCGAAGACCTCCTCCGCTTCAAATTTGCAACTTGTAGGACTCATAATTGAGCACGATACCAACAGGCTTTTTTCGATTATCAGTAGTTTCATCGGAGATCTTTTGACAGACAAAGAATCCATCCAATACGCCTTGAGGAAGGTATTGGTCGACTTCTTCAGCAAAACGTCGTGTATCTGGAGCTGCAGGTCAGGCCGCGACAAACGAAAGGCCTTTTTGCGGAGAAATACATAAAATCTTTTTGGACATTATCAAAGACTTTGAATTCATTTCCCCGCGATGCACACGCAACTGGTACTGTGTGTGAATCGAAGCCATTCGTTAGCAGCGGCCAAAGCAATTGTCTCCCTCGCCACCCGTTTACGCGCAGATGAAGGACTCGGAGTCGTGGGTATTGATTTCTGCGGAGATCTCAGATCCCACCGTCCGAATTTATGGCGAGATCTCCAATTTTACTCCCGCCTTCGAATAAGCTGTCGAGAATGGTCTTGGAATCACCGTCAGTTTCGCGGAGACAATTGCGGCTGGTTCACGCAGAGAGCTAGATACGCCGCTGTCATGGAATCCCGGAAGAATGACACATGTAATCTGGGAAGATAAAGAGGCCAAACAGGAGATCATCAAACGAGGCTTGTCACTTGTGTGTCAGCTCTGCTTGAGTTACCACGTTCAAACAGGAATGACTAGCGGTGGATTCCCGGGTCATCATTTCAAGGAGTGGGCTGAGACCGAGGGCCCCAAGATTGCTCTGGTGGTAGATTTGGCCCTTGCTAATACTTGTTGAATGCGTTCAAAGCTCTGCAAGGAGGCGCTGCGGTACCCTTTGAGATGCCAAGATTGAGTGCTTACTCAGGAGGATTATAGACTGGTGATGCGGGCGTGTTTGGCATCCCACTATCGACTGAGTATCGTCTTATCGCCCAGCACTTCAACAACTTCACTTCGGATCAGATGCGCCACTTTGCTCGCCAAGGCATTGAAGCAATCTTCGGAGGCGAGAAGGAGTACCAACAACTGCGCAAAGCCTCATTCAAGTAAATTCAGGGGACAAGACAGGATGGCACATGCTCCCAAATAGGCGTCAAGAAGGATGGCGGTGCAAACTGTGATGACACATGTTGCATGTAGACCTTGTCGTTGTTGAAGACGTTGTGAACGGATGAGGCTCGTCAGTTATATCGGCAGCCAAGCCAATGGGTGGTCCTCCACTGACGACGCCTGAGTGGACCGTCACGACGCATTATGTACAGGGATATATGTACACTGTACAGTACATACGGAGCACCTTAGGTACCTACAGTACCTACAAGCTACAGTATGCACCATTGCACATACATACACATGTATGTACCTCCCAAGATACTGTACCTACAGGTATGTACCTACCTTACCACATCCTTGGTCGCGGCTGCCAAGGGCCAAGGCCCAAAGCCTACCTATGGGGCGGGCGGGGCTCATCACAGGACTGAAGGAGGCGCCATTACGTAGGCAAAGAGGTACCTAAGTTGCCAGCAGCTTGCATTAATGCTAAACCTCTTCTTGGCTCTCGATCAAACAATCGACAAGCCGTGTATATCTGCAGCCTGTTCCGAAAGCTATTCTGACGGGGCTCCGTGCAGTGACTAAATATACGGGGACGGTAATCCCCTCTCCGAAACAAGCCATGAATGTACGTTGATTATTTCTCGGCGCGCCGCGCATACTCATCAAGCCTCCTAAACCTGACCGAGAACCAAGAGCGGCAAAGCTAATCTACGTAAAATCACCAGATTCTGGAATGGGCGTTTGGAAAGCGCATGACGCCCGCTGAGCGTCTGCGCAAGAACCAGCGCATGCTCGACAAGGCGATCCGAGAACTCGACCAAACGCGCATCAAGCTGGAGAAGCAGGAGAAGACGCTGATACAACAGATCAAGACGAGCGCCAAGAATGGACAGATGGGGGCTTGTAAGATCCAGGCCAAGGACCTGGTTCGCACACGACGATATATCGAAAAGTTCTTCGCGATGCGCAGTCAACTACAGAAGATTTCATTACGGCTCCAGGTACGCCACAAAATCGTGTATCAAGGAGAAGAAAAAGATCGATGCCGACGAAGCCAATGGGTGACTGTGGGGGTAATTGACTTCATTCCTGCTGACTTGGTGGACTTCTATGGCAGACATATCGAACGAATGAACAAATGATGCAGGCAATGAAGGGGGCAACAATGGCCTTGGGAAGCATGAACAAGTCGATGAATTTGCCTCAACTCCAGCGGATTGCCATGGAGTTTGAGCGAGAAAACGATATCATGGAGCAGAGACAGGAGATGATGGACGATGCTGTCGATGATGCCATGGATGTCGGCGTCGAAGAAGAAGGTGATGAGGTAGTTGAACAGGTCTTGGAGGAAATTGGTGTGGACCTTGGGCAGGCTGTAAGTATCAAACTCACTGCCCCAATGTTTCGTGGCATCAAATTTGGCTTGTCTGGACTTGAATTGACTTCTCTCTCTCGCGTAGATGGGCGAGACACCCAACGCATTAGGAAATCCAGCACTTGCTGAAGGAAAAATTGCACAGGCTGTTGGAGGTGGAGGTGGAGGTGGAGGGGGCGGCGATCCCGTTGACGACGATCTACAAGCACGACTGGATAGTCTGAAGAAGTAGGCGGCAAAGCAAGCGAGCCGACGGGGACGAAGTGACAGAGATGGTAAGGTCATAATCATCACGGCTTTCTGCATTTTTAGTACCACTTGTGCTGTTTATTCTGCGTGTTTTCGGCCTACTTTCAGGTCGATGATGTGAAGCGATATTATTTAGAATGGCCAGTTGCGTGCTAGTATTCATTCAAGTGTCCATGGTTAGGGATTGGCCTTGATTCTGATACTATGTACATATCCTTGTGAACGTCTGATGAGTCAGTGCTGCCCAATTAGCGGCGATCGAGCGTCATTGTCGTGATTATTGTGTTTTTGCTCGATACACTTCGCGGAACGGCATCCTGACGGGACCGGCACCACCCTGGCGGTGAAGACAAAAAAATATGGCTTTTCGTACGTGGTGCAGAGGTCACGCCGCGTTATCTCGCGCGATGGTTTGTAGTCTGTTTCCATGAACATGTGGTGTAAAAACTGAAAAGTACTGAAGATCTTCTGTTTCCCCTTTCCGAGCTGTTTTGTTTCGTGGACAAATCTCTGTTATCCAATTTTTTACAAAATCGAATCCGCACTGTGATGACGGGGATAACCGGCACTAAAAGGTTGGTCGTGGTGGCGGGGCAGTGAGATCTGGTCTGCGTTGCCAGTGGCCAGTTGGCCGGCAGTCGATGACCCACATGCCCTCTTCTGGCGCGCCCATCATGTTATCGTCACATCATCTTGTCCCATCGCCGCCGACGGAACCTCGCTGGACGCAATCTGCAGCAACGGCACATGGCAGGAAACCGACCGCGCCAAGCCGAACCCAGTCCCGGCCATGGATAAAATACCCCTCAACTACGAAGCCTCCGGTGGCGATACGCACAAGCAAATCACAAACTGCCTTCCCCAAGCGGTTGTGCAGTGTCTCCAGAATGCTCGATTCGTGAGTCTATTCCCGCGCCGTCATCGCAGGTTTTGGACTGGCCATATGAATCTAACCTTGGATTTCATCAAAATCATAGCTCCATCTTGCGACATGCACAGAAAACGTGCCCAATGTCTCGCTCATGAACTATACCTACCTCCCCTCATCACCGTACTCGGCCGGCCCGGTGATTGTCATGACGACGAACCCCCAATCGCGGAAGACTACCAACATCATTCGAAACCCTCACGTATCTCTACTTGTACATGACTGTGAGTTGAAACGAGAATAATTTGGGTGGAGGGTTTAGTTTTTCCTCGCGCAATGTTGTTGACATCCTGGCTAGGGGTCTCGCATCGACCACCAACGCATGGCCGTCGCATGTCAGGCGGTTCACCAGGGCCAGAGCAGCGGTCCAGCCTGGCCTCGCTGCTACTCAACCTGAACTCCACCGCTGTCTCCAGCATCAGCGCTACCATAGGAGGGCAAGCCCGTCTGGCACCATCTGGATCCGAGGAGGAGAAATACTTTACAGAGCAGCACCTGGCGAATAACACTTTCGAGGAGGGCGAACCGATCTTTCGACCGGACAGCAACTCGGGGCCTGAGGCTCGGAATGGTCATTTTGTGGACGGAGAGGAAGTTCGAGTGATTATCGTGGGCATCAAGGACGTGAGGATCAGTGACTGGAAAGGTGCTGTTCGGGACTGGGCTGTTGTTCCGGATGCTGAAATGGTCAATGGACAGTGATGGAAGGGAAGATGCCGGGTGTACGTACTGCTAATGGATACCCTCTCTGCGCAGTGCACTCATGCTTCCATGGAGTCAAATGCACATCTATTAAGCTTACGGTTGCAGTGGTATGGCTGGCCGACCTTTTGCTTCACGTCGAAGTCGGAAGCAGTTGTGACTCGTGAGACTTGACGACAAGTCGCATGTGACAGACTGGAGCCAAAGGGATTGGCGGCGAGAGCAGAGCGTCATATGCAAAACACGCGCCTGAGTCTGGCCCAGATCCATCCGATGTCATCCTCGCTAATTCTTTATATCCACGTTCATCTATGTTCATCCATTATCTTCCGTCTTTATGCACGTCGGGATGCACAGTGCGCACGGCGAAAGGCGCCTGAGGTATATCCGGGCCCACAGGCTATTGCTCCCTGATATTGTCCTGAGATGACTCCAAAGGCGAACACTGAAAGGCGATTATGGGCCCGTGACGTAAAGTATATGTGCTCGAATGGAATTGCGATCGCTCATGCTGTGCAGCTTCAGCAAAGTCCCAAGCTAAGATCTCAAGAGTCAAGCCTGTGCTGCGGCGTCCGTCACCGTGCCGCTCCACACACCTGGCTAGGGTCTTGAGATTCGAGAAAGCCCATTCGACAGCCCCTGGCTCGGGCCCCAGCCATCATCGTCCCGCGCGTTTACTCCGTATTCGTACGCCACACCACCAGTCATCAGATTCAGGAACAAACCCGGGATCTGTTCATGCTTGATTTCTGATCCTCCATCCTCTTCGTCCCGTCGACAAATTGCCACTCCTTTGTAAACGCCCTTACGTCTGGCGGCGGCTGACATTCCTTTTGACGCCAGAAGTCATTCCTTTACGACGACACAGAAGCAGCTCACAGCACATGCGTGCAGACTCTCATTTTTTTTTAAAAAAACAAAAAGACACACTTACAGCGAGCGCAACCCCCGACGATTTTCTTCGCGCAAGCCATTTCCGTTTTGAATCTACACACAAAATTCCTACAAATACCGCATAACTGTGCCTCTGCTGGGACGGAGGCATCCTTGCCCCTCGCAGTGAGACTAGAGTTGGAATCTTTGCTCACATTCAGCCACGGCCGAACCTGGAACGAACATCGAATGAATAAAAAGAGGAAAGAGAAAAACTGAAACCACCATGCTCTGCAAATTAGTTTTGGCTGCAGCGGCTCTTTTTCGCCTTGCTGCAGCGCAAGTTCACACCGATTGCAATCCCATGGAACGTGATTGCCCTCCCAATCCAGCATTTGGATTGGACCACGTCTTCCAGTTCAACTCTACTCCCGACGGCGCCCTCTGGGAAACGACAGCCGGTACTGTGAACTACGATGCCGATAAGGGTGCTTCCTTCACCATCGCCAAACAGGGCGACTCGCCCACTCTCCGTACAAAATTCTACTTCTTTTTTGGTCGCACAGAGGTATGGCTCAAGGTGGCGAGCGGCCGCGGCATCATCAGCTCCATGATGTGGCTCAGCGACGACCTTGACGAAGTTGATTGGGAGTTTTTGGGCTCCAACAAGAGTTTTGCGACGACAAATTACTTTGGAAAGGGCCGGCAGGATTACAAGAACGGCGGCTCACATCCCATGTCGGGCATGCAAGATGACTTTCACAATTACACGACCTTGTGGACCAAAGAATCGATACAGTGGTTTATCGACGGAAACCACGTGCGCACTTTGAATGCTAACGACGCGAACAATACACAAAACTACCCGCAGACGCCTATGCGCATGAGTATCGGTATCTGGGCCGGCGGCGACCCGTCACTGCCGGAAGGCACGCGTCAATGGGCCGGTGGCGACACTGACTACGCAGCCGGTCCGTACACAATGTTTCTCCGAAGCGCCAGAGTAGCCGACTTCAGCACGGGCAAAGAGTTCACATATGGCGATCGGTCTGGTAGCTGGGAGAGCATCAAGATTGCCGCTGGGAACTCTACTGCTATCGATACGATATACAAGAAACCCGAGAAATCTACCGGCGAGAAGTGGACCGGTCTATCTACAGGAGCCAAGGCCGCCGTGTACGGATCAGGCATCGCTGTAGCCGGTCTAGCTCTCGGCACACTGCTATGGTACTATCTTCGACAGCGACGAATCGGCGCCGCAGAAGCCAAAGCAGCCCAAGAACGCGAACTGTTGGAGAGGCGCGAGAACGAAGAATTCCAAAAACGTGGAGTCGATCCCGATGCGTTCACGGCCTATGGTCAGGAGTACGATGCTCGCCAATTCCAAGCCGAAGGAATGACGGATGGTAACTCGTACCATGTGCCAGAACCGAATCCCTTCAACGGACCATTTGATGAGAAGAACCGACTCGACAATGCCGGAGGCAAACCTTATGGAATGCTAGGCGGTGCCGCTGCAGCCGGTGCCGCCGTGGGAGCTGCAGGCGCTGCGGGCGCTGCTGGAGCCATGCGTGGGCAGCCAAGCCGTACAGCCAGTCCCGCGCCTTCAAGCCATCACGGCTTCGAATTCGGCGTACCTGCCAGCCCTGGTCGTCCCTCACACGCGCAAAGCCCGGACTGGTCATCCCCATCACCTCTGAAGCATTCCCAGAGCACAGCCGCCCAAGGGTCTTCCCGCCCGTACCAGAATCAGATGCGCAGCGGTACGGCCCCGGGGGGTTACGCACGAATCGAATCCCCCACATCTCCGGAGAGCTACGACATGCAAAGAATGCAGAGCCCGGGTGGTATGAGCGACCACGGGAGCTTCAACTCCCATCAGGGGAGCTCTGGTGATCAGCAGGGGGGGTATGATTATCGAGGACCAGCAGGGTCTCATGGCAACAATGGCTGGCACTGAGGGGAGTAGATATCCACGAGAAGCCGTGGGAAAGTTGAATATGTATAGTTGGATTGATTGAATCTTTCTTTTGGCGCATTTGCAAAGTTTTAATGTGTGACCACGTCACGGAGTGTTGGATTTAGCCTTCTCATTACATTCTGGAATCTGACCAGATGAGGACAGATCTTATTGTCATGTGTATATCTTCTTCTTTTTCCTATCTTTCTTTTCTTTCGCTCGTTTTTTACTTCATCTGATTCAGCGTGCCAGGGACTAGGTATCCAATCGTTGCAGTTGGCTGACCCGAGTTTTGAATTGTACATTGCAAGCCAAGTTTGCTTTTGAAAGTTCCATGGGACCTCGTCTTTCGTGTTACATGGCTGAATGGTGCTGTCGTCTAGTCAAGTATGAAGACTGCGCATGCTCTTCCTTTTTGTCAGTTCTAGAACAAGGAAAGCCTCTTTTGCGTGTCTGACTGACATGACTACAGTGAGGCAATCTGGACAAGCAGCAGCAGGTCGATTGCTCGAGGACCCATGCGTGTCGGTTAGAACCTAGACGGATTACGGCCTTCGTCTGCCCGTCATTGATAGTTGGACAGGCCCTCGTCCATACGAATCTTACCAGGCGATTCGTTGGGTTTCCATCGCTTCTCCTTTATTCTGACATCATTTGCGGCTCCAGTCGCTATTTCATGTTTCTTCCTTCTTCTTCTTCTTCTTCTTCTTCTTCTTCTTCTTCCTCTTCCTCTTCCTCTTCCTCTTCCTCTTCCTCTTCCTCTTGTTCTTTTCATTTCTTTTCCTCCTCAATTTCTTCTTTTTCCTTTCTCTCTTTATAAGAGACTGGTACCTTTCCTTTCTGAAGACTATAACAGAGATATATCGGCTCTCCAATGATAGAGGCATCTCCATCTTCCTTCATAAAAGAGGCACTCCTTCTCCATCACAAAAGAGGCATCCCCTCTTCCATCGTAAGGAGGCATCCGTTTTCCTTCACAAAAGAGGTCTCCCTCTCCTTCATAAAACAGGCACTCCTTCTTCTTTGCAAAAGCGGCACCCTCATTGCCTTCACAAAAGAAGCACCCCTTCTTCTTCACAAAAGAGGCACCCCTCTTCCGTTAAAAAAAGAAACCTTGTTCTCTCTTCAGATTCTTTTCACCTCCCCCCAAAACCTCTCCATTTCGTCCCTCCGCTGCGTCCACAGCACCTGCAACTCCTCCGGCCCCGTCTTCCAAAACTTCTCATGCAACGACACGACTCCCCCCTTCACATCCTTCCCACTAGGCCACGTAGCGCTCCACTGGTAATGCAACTCCCGCCAGGGCATCGGCCCGCCTCGTCGAAATGCATAATTCAAAAGACTCTGCTCCATGGTATGCGGATCAAACCGGCGATAGTGGCCCATGACGGAGAGTAAGTACGCAAAAAGCTCCTGAGAAGGCGCAGCGACCCAGAACCCCGCGCTAAAGACGTCGGTGTTGAGCGGCGGGAAGGGATGGTCTCGCTCCCCCGTGAATTGGTTATCGGAGCGGGCGGCGAACATGTATTGATTTGGGAGGACTTCATCGTGCTTTGAGTATCGGTGGATAGTTGGCGCGGCGGAAATGACTTCTCGTTCGGCGAAGAGGGTATCGATCCTGGCGGTGAGGAGGGTGTCTGCGTCGATGAAGAGAAGCCTGTTGTACTGGGTTTGTTGGAGGAGGCGCAGCTTGAGGAACTGGTCTTTCCAGCGCGTGACGCCGGTTCTTATCCACCACTGTAAGGGGATGGGTTGGGCTTCGACGACGACGGCGCCTTCGCGGGAAAGTTGTTTTCTTGTTTCGAGGGGCACGCCGGGAGCAACCAGGACGAGGACGTCAATATTGGAGGAGGATACGTTGAGTCGGGTTTCGGGCCCGTGGAGAAGCTGATATAGCAGCGTCCTCGTGGCGGTGAGGTAGGCATTGGAGGAGAAAGCCGAGGCTGAGACTGGGGGGTTGTCGCCCGCGGAGAGGAACGTGGCGATGGCGAGACGAGATGTCGGCCGTGTGTCGTCGAGGAGGCCGTAGGACGCGTTCGGTGGAAGCTTGGGCTGTTCGGGTAGCAGGAGATAGAGGATGAGTATGGACGAGATGAGAAGGAAGGGGATGAGCGCTCGGATCCTGACGGAAGATAGTCGTCTAATTGACAGGAGGTGCATGATGGCGGCGAGAATTTTTTTCGTGAGCCTACTTCTGTCATTGCACGTGTATGTGTTAGTTCTATCTCTACTTCAATGTAACAACTTGCGATTGATCCGCGTCCGACTTTTCATCCAGGTTGCGATCTTGAGAGGTTTGGGCTTCCTCTGTTCTTCAAGATTTAGGCCAACACAAGCAACAGTGTGCCGAGTTAAGAGCCCACACTGAATTCCAACTGGAAGAGCATCTTGCTCAAACAATCCCAGCCAAGTCGCCGAGCCCTCGTACGGTCGTTCTCGTCGAACTTGCATACATGATGTGACAACAACGGTGGATGACGATTCAGCTACTGCTGGCCGCAACTTACAAGAACAGCCACAGCACGGTACCTCTGGTAAGACGTGCTCATTTTTTTTAACCCAAATTCCAAAACCCAGCCTCCCCTTCACCGGTCTCGAGTAAAGTTTCGTAGCTATTCACGTTTCGTGAGTTCAGTGGCGAGCGTCGAGCGTCGAGTGTCGAGTGTCGAGTGTCGAGTGTCGAATGTCGAGTGTCGAGTGTCGAATGTCGAATGTCACTGGTCGACTGTCTAATGCGCCGGATCGTGCTCGCAGTTCCGTCAACGATTCGCAACGAGATCAAAGTAAAAAAACCCGCCGAGACGTGAGTAAATAATCACGACGCCGTTCTATTGCAAAAGGAAAAAAAACGAGAGAGAGACAAACCCTCCAAATCAAATACCTAAGGAGGAACAGCAAACACAAAAGCAGCAAACAAAGAAGGGCCGACGACAACAAGTGGACCAACCCATCCTTCCATCTGCATTCAAGTCACGAAGCAAAACCAACATGTCGCGCCCGGGCGTGCCTTGCCTTGCCTTGCTCTTTGTGATTAGAATTTAGGACTCATTTGGGGGGCGGTTGCAGAACTTGCAGCAGCCAGCCCATTGTTCGACGGGTAAGGCGCAACGCCTACAGCCTGCAGGAGCCAGTCGGCGCCCACTGCGACACTGCGGGGATGTTCCCGTTTGATTGCAGGTCAGAAAAGGCGCAGCCAACAGGGAAAGCCCTCTCTCCGGCGTAGACTACTGTATGTACTCCGTATGTAACAGTGAAGGTACCTTATGTGCTAAATTCTAATACATAACGTAAATGCACTGCAGAGCCGAGAACGACAGTATTGCCTCCTCTTGGCATCATCCTGTTATAGTTTAACAAAAGCAGCATTCCGCGGAGAGCCGACACTGGACAGCTAATAATAATAAGTACATATGTAGTAAGCCCAAGCACGAGGGAAGGCGAAGGGGCTATGTAACTTTCTGGCTCCGATGGAAGAACCCGGCCGCGCATCCATTCCGAAACTTTGAAACGCGTGCTGAGAGTCTGACCCAGACAAGTGACAGCCCCTGACAATGTGGCCCATCAAGTGCTGCAGCGTCTGAAACTCGTAGCCTTGACCGTTGACACCTCGCGAGTCGCGACGATCATCATATGTACAGGATAACATGCATACCTCGGAGCAAGACTCGTGAGATGGACACAAATCTCTGCATCTGATCTGCGCGGGTCCAATGCGAAAGGCTTCCCTTCCTCGGGAAGGCGGATGGCGGGAGATTAGCGATTGAGTAAAGTTGGGCTAGGTACGGAGTACTCCGTACCTAGAAGTTAGTCAAGGCCCCGGCCTGTTGCAGATTTGGGGGGGGGGGGGGGGGGGGGGGGG
>SRPX01000392.1:0-25597 GCA_018360215.1 Claviceps spartinae
CGACATTTTCGAGTTTTTCGGTCGGTGGTGGGCTACTGTTAGGGTTACAGTAGGTTTTACAGCCAAATCATGACAAAAGCGGGCGGACTTGATCCGTGCACTCTTGTCAAGAAAATTGTGTAGAAGGGAGAGTTGCAAGAAAATTGTGTACTCCGTAGAAGGGAGAGTTGCGATGCGGGAAGGGGTGGTGTTGCACGGAGTGCATACATATGTACCTATGTACCTACATACATAGATGGTACCTATACAAGTTACTTTCGCTACCGGCTGGGCGGACGCCTCGGGACGCCTCGGAACCCGGGATATTTATGTACATACTCCGTATGTTCTCATTGAGCCTATTCGTAAGTTGGACTTCGCAACGGCTTCTCTAACCTCCTTCTCTACCATGGCAATTGGCTATCCTTCTCTCGATGCAGAGCGGCACAGCGTCCGACTTCCTACCCTACCTATTTGCGCTGAATTTTTTTCAAAGTACAGATGTAGATATGTATGTATGGATGGATGGATGTACCTACTCTGTGCCGTGGGCCGTGGCCCGTACCTGATCGTAGATGGCAATGGTGGCGTGTTGCCCCGTTGATTCCCGTTCCTCTCCCATTTGGAGAAGTGATGCGACGTTTTCGACGATAACGTGGCTTGGCTAGCTGGTTAACGCTATGGTACAGGCTACCACTAGCGAACGCACCAGTCACTGACCAACGCCTTTCCTGTTACACCAAGGTGTCAGACCGGAAAGGATTGCCTGGAATGGATGGCAGCCAAATTTTCCTGTCGAACTTGAGCCTGAAGGAGAGCCTGAGGGCCTGTAATGCTGTGGCGTGCCCGGATTGAGCCATCCGCAGCCTGCAGGCGGCGGCCGACCGCAATGAACATTCTGCGGAGTCCAATTTTGATAACTTCACGGTGGTTTCGCCGGCTAATGCCCAGTTCACTCCATGGAACCTCATGTGGTGAGATGAATGTATGTATGTACCTAGGTCTGTACACAGGTGTGCAAATGTACCTGTCGGACTTTATCTCGTAGCATGAGACACAGCGGCGATCTATTACCTTGTCGTGAGTCGTGAGTCGTGACGTCCCTAACAAGGGTGGGGAGGTCGAAGGGGGTTCGAAGATGTACAAGTCGCAGGAAGATGTCTTGTCGTCGACCTTGCTGATATATGTAGGTAGCTGGCATACCCCTTTCTGAGTTTCGAGTTTGTAAACTGCGACTACTATTACCTACGTTGACGATAACTTACTTACACAATGGCAGCGACGACAACAGTTAAGGTCCCGCACCTTGGCGGCATCAATGTCGGGTATCGAATCTCGGGCGGCTCCCTGGACTCCTCCAAACCCACCGCCGTGCTCATCAACTCCATGTGCACAACCTCGTCCCTTTATAATGTGCAGTTCGAGGACCGGGCACTGACCGAGGCAGTCAACCTCCTGGCCATTGAACCGCTGGGTCATGGCGCAACCAACGCGAGGTCTGACCAATGGACGTATTGGGACACAGCTATCATGGCCCTCCAGGTGATGGACGCGCTTCATATTGAACGTGCGTTCGCTCTAGGGACCAGTCAAGGCGGTTGGATCGTCGTTCGCATGGCTCTCCTGGCACCAGACAGGGTACGTTGATATCTCCTTCTATCCCGCTTTGGAAAATCCCTCGGGGGATCTTCTGGAGCACGAAGACGATACTGACATATCCAGATTTTGGGCCTCCTTCCCCTCGCCACTTCCATGGACTGCGAATCAGCCGCCTCTCGCGAAAAAGGCTGCTGGGACCCTCAGACGCAGCTTGCTCCTTTCTACGACAGCTTTTGCAGCTCCACCCCGACTCCCGATTATGTTGTCGACGACGTATGGCGCGGGATGGTCTGTCAGCTGGGGTTCTCAGCGAATACTCCTAAGGAGACACAGTCGTTTTGGGACGAAACGCTCAAGACCGTCTATCGTGGCGATGAAGGCCGCCGAAAGCTGCGCATGGCTCTGGCATGCTTGTTGGAAAGAGACGGTCTCCTGTTTCGACTGCGGGATATCAAATGCCCCGTACATTGGCTACAAGTTCGTACTCTCCCTTTATCCTGTTCTATCATGCTTCATAGATTTTCAACATGTGGATTAGGGCACCGAGGATCCAGTATTTGGCACCGTGTTGCCCAAAGACCACATCAAACTTTTCACGGCGGCTACAGATGCGACGCTGACGATGGTAGAGGGCGGCTGCCATTATCTCAGTGCCACGAACCCCAAGGAGGTCAACGAGGCGTTACTGAGCATGGTCAAGAAGTATACCTGAGTGGCTACATCTATGTAATTGCTTTACGTTTCGGTTAGCAAGTCATTCCATTTCATTCAGTTCTTCGTGTTAGGTGACTGAATATTCGTGCGCTTCTCAGCATCATCCTTGTTGCGCCCCCTCAAGTGCTTAGTGACCAGACTAAAGCCACAGGCGAAACGAGATAGGATATTTGACGGACCAGTCCTCTTCAAGCCCGTAACTAATGGCCTGGAAAGCTGATGGTGGCTGAAAATGCTTTTCTGTGCAAGACATATTGAGTCCTCAGCTCTGCATCGTGAAACCTTCATCTGTATGAGGAACGCATAACCACCAGTTCCGCCCAAAAGGTAAAGTGACCAAGTTGCATGGCAGCAGCTTGATCATGGTTATATAGTGCACTGTCACCCCTGCACAGACGGCACTGTACAGACCGTGACAATCTGCATCCACAGCAAGACGTCACGATGGAAAACGGTAGGTGACTCCCCTTCCACGAGCTGGCTGCAGACCAGGTCAGCTGTGATAAATTGGTAAACGGATCTCTATAGATATCAGGTGCTTGTTATATATCAGCTTGCTCATTCGTTTGCCAATTTCTACTCTATTTTATGCGCATCAAGATCTTGCAGAAATTCCACGAAGCCGTTTGTACTACCCTTGTCAGGCATCATCAATGTTGAATGCCGTTCTTTGTTATTGCTCTGCACGCTGTGGCAAATGGAAGCGCCGGGTACATACTTCGGCGTGACGATGGAGCTGCCCCTCGGAATTCTGATGATATCAAGTCCCGTATGTGTAGGACAACAACTGCATTAGTTACTTGAGTGGCGAACAATGCTTCTCAACACAAGCAGTCTCTTCTTCTCCAGTGCATCGACCGCCGTGCCTGATCTCTTCACAAGTGGTGGTGTAGTTGCAAGTTGCCACTGGGCAAGGAAGACTTCGTGCACGTGCCATCTTGGGCCCAGGTTGCTTGGAAGCTTCATAGGCTCTGGATCGGAACTTCTTTGATCCTCCGCTCACTCATTGGACAGCTCCCCCAACTTGCAGTTCCACTCCCCAGCTTGGCTGTCGCAGGTCGCGAGGGACAGATAGCCCAAACGGGAACAAGTCGTTCTTCTCCTGATCCTCTCCAAACAACGTAATTGTCTTCCAAATTTCCCGCGTCCAATACCTGCTGTTTGCACCGTGGCAGCTTACAGACGTGATCTCGACACTCTCTTTCTGTTTCTTTCTTCATAGATTCTTGGCGGCCCTACTTCAAAGCCTCCTTCTTATCAGCTGAGCAAGTGCTTCCCGCTCGTCTTGCTAGGCGGATGGAAGCTTCCGCCCAGTTCTTCCTTTGTCGTCACTGGGCACCCACTCGAACTGTCATCGACTCCCTCAGCCACGAACCCGCCGTGAATTCGCGAAACTCAGCGACTGCGTCCCAACGAACGGCGCGGATAGCAACATTCTAATATTTGGGATTCTTACTTGATATAACGAACCGAGTCTGGCGCAATGGCGCCTCTGCCTATCAAGTTTCAGGAGCTGGTACAGCTTGCTAGTGTTGGGGTGGACACGCAATCAGTCGGCTTCAATTCCTGCGTAAGTGCATTGCACCAAACTCTGTTTGCAATTCAAGGAAGAAAGGAAGTAAGTTTTCGTTCTGCAGATATTAATCATGTACGTTACAGACACTCGAATCCGATTCATATGTGTGTGTTCGCGAGAAGAAGAACGATGCTGCGCAGTCCGAGGTAGTCATTGTTGAGCTGAAAAATGGCAACAATGTCACGCGACGTTTTATCAAGGCCGACAGTGCCATCATGCACTGGAATAAACAGATCATCGCGTTGAAGGCACAATCAAGAACACTGCAAATTTTCGATTTGCAGGAGAAGAAAAAGCTGAATTCGTGCACAATGAATGACGATGTGCAGTTCTGGAAGTGGATAAACGAAACGACTCTTGGCCTCGTCACAACCAGCAGTGTCTATCACTGGGATATTTACGATGCTGCACAAGATGCTCCGACGAAGGTGTTTGACCGAAATGCCAACCTGAATGTTCGTTTCCCTCACCCCCTTTCATCAAACACGTCTTCTTATTGTGGTGCAGAGGCTGACTAGTGACTAACTTGTTTTAGGGCTGCCAAATTATCAACTATCGTGCTAACGAAGACGGCAAGTGGGTGGTCGCCGTGGGCATCTCCTCTCAACAGGGACGCGTGGTCGGTGCAATGCAACTGTACTCCAAGGATCGTGGCATCAGCCAAGCCATTGAGGGCCATGCTGCAGCTTTCGGATCCCTACGGCTGGAAGGCGCGCCTCAAGATACGAAACTGTTCAGTTTTGCCGTCAGAACAGCCACTGGCGCCAAACTTCATATTGTAGAAGTCGACCACGCCGAATCCAACCCAGTCTTCCAGAAAAAAGCGGTCGAAATCTTCTTCCCTCCCGAGGCTACAAACGATTTCCCCGTTGCTCTTCAAATTTCCCGAAAATATGGCGTCATCTTTATGGTCACCAAGTACGGCTTCATCCATTTGTACGACCTAGAAACTGGCACCATGATCTTCATGAACCGAATCTCGAGCGAGACTATCTTCACCAGCTGTTCAGACAGTGACTCTGCCGGTCTTGTGAGTATCAATCGCAAGGGTCAGGTCCTGTTTGTCACTGTTGATGAAACAACCATCATTCCTTATCTTCTCGAAAACCCCGCAAATACCGAGATTGCCATCAAGTTGGCTTCTCGAGCCGGACTGCCTGGCGCGGACAACCTTTACGCAAAACAGTTCGACCAATTGTTCAACTCTGGGAATTATTTGGAGGCAGCGAAAATTGCGGCGAACTCCCCGCGAGGTTTTCTTCGCACTGCTGAGACCATCGAGAAGTTCAAGCGTTTGCCAATCCAGCCTGGTAAAATGGCTTTTACCTTGCAATACTTCGGTATGCTTCTCGACAAGGGTGGCTTGAACCGACACGAGACCCTTGAGCTAGCTGGTCCAGTTCTTCAGCAGAACCGAAAGCATCTGCTGGAAAAGTGGTTTAAAGAAGGCAAGCTGGATTGTTCTGAACAATTAGGTGACATGGTGCGGCCTCACGATATTGACATGGCTCTGGGCATCTACCTCAAGGCCAACGTTCCCCAAAAGGTTGTCGCTGGTCTTGCCGAAACTGGCCAATTTGACAAGATTCTGCCATATACCACACAGACCGGATATCAGCCCGATTACATTCAGCTTTTGCAGCACATCATCCGCGTCAATCCCGAGAAAGGTGGAGATTTCGCTACCGCGCTGGCCAACAGCGAGCAAGGTCCTATGGTCGATTTTGAGCGAGTTTGTGACATCTTCCAGGCTCAGGGTATGGTTCAGCAGGCCACCGCCTTCTTGTTGGACGCTCTGAAAGAGAACAAGCCCGAGCACGCGCGCCTGCAGACTAGACTTCTAGAGATGAACTTGAACAACGCGCCTCAGGTTGCTGAAGCCATTTTGGGCAATGATATGTTTTCTCACTTTGACAAGGCCCGCATTGCTCAGCTTTGCGAGCAGCCTTTGCCTCAAAAAGCTCTTGAGCTCTACGAAGATCCCGAATCTATCAAACGCGTCATTGTCAATATCCCGGGCACATCCAACTTCAACCCTGAATGGTTCAGCAACTATTTCGGCAAACTTTCTGTGGAGCTATCCCTTGATTGCCTCGATGCTATGATGAAGCACAACATTCGCCAAAACCTGCAGTCTGTTGTGAATATTGCGACCAAGTACTCCGAGCTTCTTGGACCCGTCCGCCTGATCGACCTTTTCGAGAAGTATAAGACATCAGAGGGTCTATTCTATTACCTGGGCAGTATCGTTAATCTCTCTGAGGATCCTGATGTCCATTTTAAGTACATCGAAGCCGCTACTAAGTCAAGTCAATACAACGAAGTGGAGCGTATCTGCCGAGACAGCAACTACTATAACCCAGAGAAGGTCAAAAACTTCTTGAAGGAGGCCAAATTACCAGAGCAGCTGCCATTGATCATTGTCTGTGATCGATTCAACTTCGTCCACGATTTGATTCTCTATTTGTACCAGAATCAACAATTCCAGGCTATTGAGGCCTACGTTCAGCGTGTAAACCCTGGCAGGACCCCCGCTGTTCTTGGTGGTTTGCTTGACGTCGATTGCGATGAGAACATGATCAAACAGCTTCTGAGTACTGTCAATGCTCAGCAAATCAACATTGATGAGCTCGTGTCCGAGGTAGAAACCCGAAATCGCTTGAAAATACTCCTGCCTTTCTTGGAGGCCACTTTGCAGGCAGGCAACCAACAACAGGCTGTTTACAATGCCCTCGCCAAGATCTACATCGACTCCAACAACAACCCGGAGAAGTTCTTAAAGGACAATGATCAATACGACACACTGACTGTGGGCAAATATTGTGAGAAGCGTGACCCCAACTTGGCCTACATAGCCTACTCAAAGGGCCAGAACGACCTCGAACTGGTCAACATTACGAATGAGAATTCCATGTATCGTGCTCAGGCTCGATACCTCCTGGAAAGATCAGATCCCGAGCTTTGGAACTTCGTCCTTAGCGAAAACAATATTCACCGTCGTTCAGTAGTGGACCAGGTCATATCTACTGCCGTTCCGGAGTCAACTGATCCTACCAAGGTTTCTGTTGCAGTGGCTTCCTTCCTGGAAAATGACCTTCCTCTCGAGCTGATAGAGCTCCTGGAGAAGATTGTTCTCGAACCTTCTCCTTTCAGCGACAATCAGAGCTTACAGAACCTCCTCATGTTCACCGCTGCCAAGGCTGACAAAGGCCGTGTCATGGACTACATCCACAAGCTTGACAGCTATGATGCTGACGAAATTGCCACATCTTGCATCGATGTCGGTTTGTTCGAGGAAGCGTTCGAAATTTACAAGAAGGCTGATAACAAGAGCGCCGCTGTTGATGTTTTGGTAGAACACGTTGTCAGCATCGACAGATCTCAGGCCTATGCCGAGGAGGTCGACATTCCCGAGGTCTGGAGCAAGGTTGCCAAAGCTCAACTCGACGGTCTCCGTGTTGCTGACGCCCTTGAATCCTACATCAAGGCTGAAGACCCCAAGAATCACACTGAGGTGATAGAGATTGCTACCCAGGCTGGGAAGAATGAAGAGCTGGTCAAGTATCTGCGCATGGCCCGCAAGACTCTCAGGGAGCCCATTATTGACACTGCTTTGGCGTTCTGCTACGCTCGTCTCGAACAAATTTCCGAACTCGAGGAATTCTTGCGCGCTACCAATGTTGCCAACATCGAGGAGTCTGGTGACAAGGCTTACGAGGAGGGCTTGTTCGAGGCGTCCAAAATATTCTACAGCAGTATCTCTAACTGGGCCAAGCTCGCTACAACTCTTGTTCACTTGGCCGACTACCAGGCTGCTGTCGACTGCGCTCGCAAAGCGAACAACATTAAGGTCTGGAAGCAGGTTCACGAGGCGTGTGTCCATAAAAAGGAATTCCGTCTCGCCCAGATTTGCGGTCTCAACTTGATTGTGGATGCGGAGCAATTGCAAGCATTAGTCAAGGAATACGAGCGGAATGGCTACTTCGATGAACTCATCAGCCTTCTCGAGCAAGGTCTTGGTCTTGAGCGTGCCCACATGGGCATGTTCACTGAGCTGGGTATTGCCCTGTCCAAATACCATCCTGAGCGCCTGATGGAGCATATCAAGATTTTCTGGTCAAGAATGAACATGCCCAAGATGATCCGCGCCTGCGAGGAGGCGAATCTATGGCCTGAACTCGTCTTCTGCTACTACCACTACGATGAATTTGACAATGCTGCCCTGGCAGTTATCGAGCGTCCGGAGAACTCTTGGGACCACCAGCAGTTCAAGGAGATTGTCGTTAAGGTTGCTAATCTGGAAATCTACTACCGTGCTATCAAGTTCTACGTTGAACAGCATCCATCATTGCTTACTGACCTCTTGGCTTCCTTGACGACCCGTATCGATGTCAATCGCGTTGTTAAGATGTTCAAGAAGAATGACAGTCTGCCTCTCATCAAGCCATTCCTGCTCAACGTTCAGGCACAAAATAAGCGCACTGTCAATGAGGCCGTCAACGATTTGCTCATTGAAGAGGAAGACTACAAGACTCTGAAAGACTCCGTGCAGAACTACGACAACTACGATGCGAACGAGTTGGCTAGCCGTCTTGAGAAACACGATTTGATCTTCTTCCGACAAATTGCCGCTAGTATATACCGCAAGAATAAGCGCTGGGAGAAGTCGATCGCTTTGTCCAAGCAAGACAAGCTCTACAAAGACGCGATTGAGACCTCTGCCATGTCTGGGAAGACCGAGATTGTCAACGACCTGTTACGTTATGTAAGTACCGCGTGATTCATGTACCCAAACCATCATGTACTCGCCTTATGTTATTGTATTGGATGATCAGGAAGTTCCCCGACTAACGTTGCACGTCACCTAGTTCGTCGACATTGGGCATCGTGAGTGCTACGCTGGTATGCTATACGCATGCAACGACCTCATTC
Organism: Claviceps spartinae; assembly: GCA_018360215.1. Lineage (NCBI taxonomy): Eukaryota > Fungi > Ascomycota > Sordariomycetes > Hypocreales > Clavicipitaceae > Claviceps > Claviceps spartinae. The sequence goes on from SRPX01000392.1 coordinate 8,801, forward strand.
GCCCGGATCTCGTGTTGGAGTTATCATGGCGCAATGGCCTCAACGACTTCACCATGCCATACTTGATCAACATGCTAGCGCAGCAAACCAAGGAAATTGCCTTGTTGAAATCTGACAATGAAGCTCGCAAGGCCAAAGATAAGGAGCAGGAGAAGACCGATGAGACAACTCCCATTCTGGGCGCTGGTCGCCTCATGATTACTGCTGGGCCGGGCGGCAACATGGGCAGCCCTGCACAGATGCCATATCAGCAGCATCCCAACGGCTTTGCCCCGCAACCCACCGGCTTCGGATACTAGTTGAAAATGTTGGTAGTGGCTTATTTCCTTGCACACGTTCCCACAACAAGCCCGACAACGTTGTCTAGAGAATTTATAGGAAGACCTAGCGAATCATGATCTGTCTCTTACCCGGACCTTCCGGCCAAGGGAGTACTCGCTGGCTCCGTCAGTGTAGCGGGACACGATGACTCGAGGATCTCATCGAGCTCATGAACTGTGGTTACTACTCTTTCACTTTGCGTCATGATTAGATGCGAAGGAGAAAAATGGCGGAGAAAGATGGCGGCGACCTCGGATGCCTCTGTAACGACATTTGGGTTTCGGTGGTCTGATTCTTCTTGCTTGCTATTTTGATCAACTTGTTTTTTTTTGTCAATTTTTGTTGTTGTGCTCCTTTTGCTCTTCTTTTCAATAGAAGGAGGGAAACACTGGGTAAGGCGGAAACCGTTGTATCTGGAAGATGGGCTCTAATGAAGAGAGAAGATCGAGTCTGCTGCAGCTAGACTGGAGGCAGACATGAATATCACATCAGGCCAGACGAAGAGAAAACCAGGGACGCAATCGGAAGCTGCCCGCCCGCATTTGTATGATAATAATCAAAATTTTTGCACTTTTATATATTTGCTCCATATGATATTTACGAGTGACTCTGTAGATAATGAGTCGTATCTGCTCTACAACAATGAAAATACTCTACACACAGTTCTTGCTCGCTTCTTGAGCTGAGTGCATGTCAAGGTGGCCCCCGCTGGCGGCGAGACTGACTTTTTTTTGGTCGATTTACCATTATCAATTGTCTCTGTTTATTTCTTTGTCTTGTTTGCATAATGATGACGGCTACAGCATCTGTGACACCCACTCGGCCACCTGGCCACCAATCACCGCTTTTTTGTATCAATGGGCTTCGGATCCGTGACCTTAAGCCACTCCCCATTGAAGGCATTGATAAGCCAGTTGTTTAGTTCTGCGATGCGTAGGAGAGAAGAGGTCAGTAAGCATGAGATCCATGTAGAGAAATTGCGAGCGCGTCATATGAGTTATCCCTTCCCGTGGAAGTTAGGGGAGGGGGTAACAGAGGTAAGGGAGGGTAGGGGTATCGTTTCTGCTCTTCAGCGGGGACGACGCGAAAAGACATGAGACGGAGTTTGATAGTTCAGGGAAACAGATAAAAAATAAGACAGGAAAGAAACAAGCGAGATGAACAGACAGGGAAATAGAAGGAGAAGGTGAAGATATGTACAACAGAATGGCGCACAATAAATAGCCCACTAGTGTGACCAGGAAGGAAGGGGAAAATAGAAAAGAAAAGATTGAAAAAAAGGGTCAACATACTATGATAGACCATGCGGCTCGCCCCATGGAAGCGAATACTATGATCACTATCCGGGAAAACATGAACATCATAGTTCTCAATACGCTGCAAGTCCAGAATATCAAGCAAGCGCAGCGAATTCTGGAAATGCACGTTATCGTCCGCAGAGCCATGCATGATAAGAAATCTCTTATTCATGCCCAGAGCTGTGGCGTTGCGAATAGCCGTGGCGTCGTAGCCAGCGGGGTTGTCCTGTGGGAGACGCATATAGCGTTCTGTGTAGATGCTGTCGTAGAAGCGCCAGTCTGTGACGGGGGCGACGGCCATGCCGTACGAGTAGGTCTGGCCGGCGTCCTGCTCGAGTGTCTTGAGGGTCTGGAAGCCGCCGTAGGACCAACCCCAGATGGCGAGGCGGGATGGGTCCACGTAGGGAAGGGAGGCGTAGTGGCGGGCGGCGGCGATGTGGTCCTGTGCTTCTAGAACGCCTATGTGAGAGCGGACAGGAACGCGGTGTTGGCGACCAAGGAAGCCTGTGCCGCGGGGATCGATGGTGACGACGAGATAGCCGAGTGCGGATGCGACGTAGGCTTGGAAGTCGACGGTGAATTTCTTAGTGACGGACTGGGACTTGGGGCCGGAGTACTGCTGGAAGAGGATGGGGTATTTCTTCTTGGGGTCAAAATGGCGGGGGCGGCGCTCGAGGTAGTTGACCGAGACGTTGTGATCGAGCTGGAGGGTGCCGTATTGAAGGATGGGCAGTTCGTGCTTCTTGGCCCGGTCGGCAAGCACGGCGTTGTCTTCAATAGTGCGGTTGTAGGAGGCGTGAGTCGTGGACGGGGTGGAAATGACTTGCTGGTAGGGTATTCTAGGGCCCTTGTAGGAGAGGAGGGCGAAGCCGGCGTTGGAGGAGAAGGAGACGCCGTAGTAGGCTTCGGAGGATGTGTCGGTCAAGGGGGTAAGTTGAGAGCCGTCGAGCTTCACCGAGTAGACGTGACGTTGGATGGAGGATTCTTTGGTCCCGACAAAGTAGACGAGGTTGTTGGCGAGATCGATGGCCGAGGGGGCGTCTTCGACTTCCCAGCGCCCCGAGGTGAGCATGATGGGCTTGGGATTGTCCAAAGGCGTGAAGTAGCCAATGTGTTCATAACCCTCGTGGATAACCGTGTCGACATATCCGTCCTGTGGGCGTCCCTTGCTTGGATCCGCGGGCACGTACGTCATTGTCTGGGAGATCTCAAACCACCCGCCGTCGATATCTGCGATATTAACGCTGTGGACGGTTTTGGCCTCCCGCGCGGCCGGGTCCACGAGAAGGACTTTGAGAAAGTCGCCCACGCGATTGGACTGCTTGACGAGAACCTTGTCACCGGACCAGAGAACGTTGGAAATGATGCGGTTGTCATCCGGAAACCCGTCCGTCGGCGAAACGGAGAAGACTTCCCCCTTGGACACGTCGTAGTATTGAACGTTGACCACAGGATTGTGGGCTCCTGGCTTGGGGTACTTGATCTTCCGAATGTCCGGGTACGCCTCTTCGCCCGCGAGGGGTTTCTTGCCCGACGGGCGCTGGACGTAGTACTCAATGGCGTATTCCGGAACCGCAGTCTCGTTGGTGCATAGGAAGGCGAGATACTTGCCATCTTTGGACCACCAGGCCGCTGAGCGGCCGGAAAAGACTTCCTCTTCGTATACCCAGTCGGGGATACCATAAAAGTACTCTGGGCCGCCGTCCTTGGTGATGGTGACCAGATCCTCTGCTCCGCTGCTAGAACCGTTGAGCTGTCGGATGTACAAATTGTTGTTCATGGTAAAGGACACGGCATCGCTTTTAGGGCTCCAAACTGCGAGCTGGACCGTGGCAGCATCATTGTTGGGTACCAGAGGCTCGGCGATGCCGGAGTCGACATGGAAGATGAAGTAGGTTGCCGTGAAGGAGTGGCGCCAGTTCTTCTCGCGATCGATGGCCAGCAGGACCTTTTTCAGATCCGGACTGGGTTCCCACCACTCCGGTGTCATTCGCGTGCCATTGTATGTGAAGTGTTTGCTCTTCATGAGCGTCCGCGACTTGGCAAATTCGGTTCCAGGATCGACTTTATCGTGAACGGCTGCGCCATCCTGGCTGGCGCGTACGTCCTCGACGACCAAGAAACCAGCATCGGTGCCTACTTCGAGCAATAACCCATCGTCGCCGTCGGGATCCGCAATCCAGCTGATTTCCTTTGATTCCGGATACCAGTAGCCACCGAGGACCTGGTCCAGGGAGATGGGCTTTCCGGAGCCGCGTGTCGTGGCGTCGGGATTGTGTTCGAAGTCGCTGGCGTGCTTATGGGATCCGGACATGAAGAAGGCGGCCAGGCCACCGAGCCACACGACCACGAAGACGGCGCAGATAATCCATAGGATACGGCGCAGGCCTCTATCTACGGGCTTGGGCCTCAGCGGAACGCCAGGCTCGCCGAGAAACGGCCCCTCCTCCGAGTCCTGATAGTCGGGCTCGTCTTTCACGGACGACGGGAGGTGGTGGACGCGAGCGCTGGTTCGTCGGGCGGATGGGTCCTTGTCCATCTCCTCCTGCAGCCGATCGAAGACGAGACTGGTGGTAGACACGGTCGAGAGCGAGTCGAGTGAGGGCCGTGACGGTTGTGCGTCCGGATCATCTGTGAACGCAGCCATTGGAGAGACGGCAAGGGCTCCGTGTAGGTGAAGATGGAAAGATCCGATCGTGCTGTACGAGGAAGTGATATTCTAGTATTGGCGCACTGCCATCAGTGCCATGTTGTACAGGCAAGCCGGGACAATAGATCTCGTCGTCTCCTCAATCGGGCTTATTGACGCTCGTCTGACCTGTCACAAAGAAGCCTTGATTCGCGAATCGCGCGAATCGCGACATCTAATGCAGGGGTTTCAATAAGCTTGTGTGGCGCGTTGTGGCGCCGCTGACGACTGCCGTCATCACTCAGGAGTCACGAGTCACGACTCACGAGTTCACGAGTCACTATGTATGTAGGTATGTAGGTACATGCCACGTTGATAGGTACCTAGGTACCTACAATGATAACCACCGAGGACTGGTGTCGGATATGGGTACTTGGAGGTCCCGATAACGCTGCGCGGTAATACAGGGCAGAAGTCACGTGCACAAACATACACCTATTTTGTAATTAGATTGTCCCCGGAGGAACAGGAGACACAGACACACACATCACAAGTGACGATCATCAATACAAGCACACCATCACCCAAATTACATTATATTTGACAACTGGTCACTGTGCACTCCGCACAGTGTCTTCTTTTACGTCATTATGCAGCCTGAGAATTGAGAAATTCTTCATTGTGATTGGCGCAGCGCTGCAGCCGTAGCAAAGAAGCCGGCACTATGTGCTCCGTACATACATATGTACATACCTAGGTACATAGGTACATGTACATACATAGCCGGAGTTGCTCGGCGTTTGGCATATGTACATACCTACATATATATGTACTCTTTTCAATTTTGGTTATCAATCTCCGCATGATCCATCCCCATCTTTTTTCTCCCCCGACGTCGCCACCATTCCTCCTCCACCTCGCATCTCCATTACGACATTGTCCTACCTACCGGTCTCTTTTTCTTTCCACATCGCCACATCGCCATTTTAGCACCACGTCAAATTAAATACCGCAGCTACAAGATCACCGTCTACCTCTCACCAATTTCATCCAAGCATCATTCGCATCTACCGACTCAAAATGTTTTCAATGCGAGCACCCCTTCGCGCTATACGGGCCATGCCTTCGCCTATCGCCGCCGCAACCGTTGCGCCTCAACTCGCCGGCCGGAGGTTCTATCACGATAAAGATGAGTCACTTTTTCCCCAAATTATTCTTCACGAGACATCGATGTTTGCTTCAACGACTGCGACCGCTGGTCGCGCGAGTGTATCAGACTTGAAGTTTTCTTTTTTTCCTCGGCGCATTAAGCTAACATCTTCTTTGGAGGCTCTGCACTGCTCGACCATTATAGCAAACCTCGAAATCCCGGTTCCATGGATAAGAAAGACCCTGCCGTTGGCACAGGTCTTGTCGGCGCCCCCGCCTGCGGCGACGTCATGAAATTGCAGATCCGCGTCGATGAGGCAACTGGCACAATTACCGATGCCAAGTTCAAGACTTTTGGATGCGGCTCTGCTATCGCCAGCTCAAGTTATTTGACAGAATTGGTTAAAGGCATGAGATGTGAGTTTTTCACCCGTCCCCTTGGTCGGCATTCCGGCATAAAACTCGTCGTGGCTCATGTCACGCATTGCACGCATATCTTCGCAAACTTGACGAAGACGTTCAGATGCAGCTTGCGACGAACAAGTCAAAGACAGCATACTGACTCTATACAGTGGAGGATGCCTCCAAGATTCGTAACGTCGATATTTCAAAGGAGCTGTGTCTGCCGCCCGTTAAATGTATGCACCGACTCGATTTTCATTTCATCTCGTCTGGTGGGGCTCTCGGTCATTTACACTAACATCATATAGTGCATTGCTCCATGCTTGCTGAGGATGCCATCAAAGCCGCCATTGCTGATTACCATGTCAAGAACCCCAAGGCCAAGATCACCGATTTGGCCGGTACCGCCAAAAGCATTCGCGAGACAATGCAGCCGGCCGCTTAATCGCGACGAAGGTTCGAAGAAAAATTAATACAGCATTGACGCAACACGAACAACATGTGTGGGAGTACGGAGTAGGACGATGGTGGAAAAACCATAGCCAGGGCAAGAGGGGCGATAAGGAATATACTACAGACATTGGGCATTTGTAAATGCCAAGTCCAAGCGGTAGAAAATCCAGCGAGACTCCAAGAGTCGCACACAAAATCTCCCAAAACATGATGACGATGGGGAGATTTCGAGGAGTAGAGGGAAGAACGTGTGTGAGCAGTACGGGAAATGGTGACTCTGCTATTCTTTCAGATACTGGTGTGGCACATTGTGCACGCGCCAGTTTTCTCTTGCGTTTCTGGAACGCTCTCTCGACGGAGGCAGATTGGCGCTTTAGCGATGGAGTACAGAAAACCTTGATGCGAGAGCGCCGATAAAAAGAGATATTTGCGGTTCTGTCGGTTTGAGTCAGTCCGGGGTGGTAGCAATTCTGGCTCTCTTTTTGTAGCCTATGAGAAACATGAAAGCAAAGATACAAGGTGTGACTCTGATCGTGGTTCATCTCATAGCGACGCTACACACTGGATTGAAGGAGTTCGTTCTTTCATGGATATTGTTGACCTGGGTGGAATATACGAGAAGGTACTACATACATTGAAATTGTCAAAGCAATGCTTTCGCTCGCGACCGATGATGTACTACAACTCTCGTTCATTTATTCCTAAGACTCATACGTTTCATTGTGAGATGCTTGTTCAAGGGAGCATTAGTAAACGTGCTGTGTAACTTGTAAGTACGTGCACGTTTCCAAGCAGAGTGACAACTCGCATGCTCTCAGTTGTTGCTGGCCAGCTGGATTTATACCTGACTCTCGTCTACATCACGCAAACAGAGTCAAAGCAAGTGCTGTCGAGTAAACAAATTACTTTCAACTGCCCCAATATCAGATCGGATGCCGCTTTTTGTCCTTGGCCTCATGGGCATTGGGCAAGCTTTCTCCAAGAACGCATGTGGCGCAGCCGTCTGGTCACTTGGTTTGTGCTGTACATACATTATGTATGCATACCTACATATGTACCTACCCTGCGATAGATAGCAGGCCTCCATTTCCCAAGTTGCGGCGAAGGTAGTCATTGACTCATTGTAGTCTGGAGTCTGGACATACGAACTAGGTACCTATGTACGCCTTTGCCGAGTGATTACCTACGAAGGTAGGGTGGCTTATGCTCATTGCTGCTTCCAAGTCGGAGCTAAAAGGCGTCCGTTTCCGGCTCTAGGTATTATTATGTATGTATTAAACTGACGCATCTGAAATCATGCCTTGATGCCGGGGAAATTGTGGAAATTGGTCAAGCCAACGATACACGCCACGGCATATGGAGAGCTACATGTAACATACCTCTCATTAGCAGATTCCATGGAACTTATGGAGTCCTGACGCGTGACATGATGGAAAATCGCAAAATTGGCCCGCCCCATCCATGCAAATAATAATAAGCTATGTACTACCTTATTAGGTAGGTAGGAGGTATAGATCCTTGACGAGGCAGCAACGAGGCAAACGTGGAGCACAAATTACGAACTATCGCAGGGTATAGGGCAACGCAAACATGCTTGACTTTGGGGAGACCACGAGCAATCGGGTCTGTACTATTCAACTTCTTGTCCATCTTGTACGGAGTAGAGCGGAAGATGGGATCAATCATCAAGCCATTCGATCGCATCCCATACTCCGTTCCTGTGCGGATCGATCTCACATGGTCGCTACGACGCTCATCAGTAAGGACACGATGTTGCCCTCCACGATGCAGATTACGGTAGGAAGAATACTCTAGGTATGCAGGGAGTTTGCTATATGCTAGGCATGAATTCCCAATTCTTTTCTTGACGAACTATTAACTCAAGTGGCATTATTACAGCTGTGAGTCGTGACAATGACTGGGAAAGCGTTCAAGCTAACTCCTCATACTCACCAGGCCAACGGTGGCCAAGAGCAAGGTCAAGAGAGCAAATGGAAACCTGATTTCCTCAGATATCGACTATACTTTCACCACTTCTTCACGACTTAACGTGGATGACCTACGAAAGTGTTTGCAGACAGCCTCTCGAAGAACCGGTGAGTGTGAGGGTTGGGGGTGCTGTCAAAATTGAGCTCAAATTGTAAACCAATAGAAAAAAAGGAGCTTGCTGCTTGATCTGACACAATTCGTGCGCATGATCGGGTGGCGGCTAGTTGGGCCGGAAGAGGATGAGCCTCATGAGGGCATGTCGAGCGCGTAGAGTTAGAGCCTATGCCCCAGGTTTTAATGGCTTTCAGTGGCGTTCAATGGCTTTGTCGTTTAATGACTTTGAATGATTCTCGAAGGTCTTTCTTCGATGGCATTTTGCACCAGTGACCACACAACAACACGTGGCTTCGTGAATTCAAGGAAATGGAATAGGTTATAATTTATCACATCCACCCCCACAAGTTACAAGAGACGGCTTGGCATTCGTCATAATACTGTTCCGCAAAGGCAAACAAGAAGCTTCGTCTGCGGCACCAACCGTACTTTGTGGTATGTACTATGTACCAATATCCGCGCCACTGACAGCTTGCTTTTATTATTATCAGGCAGCCGAGGTTCGCAAGCCTCATCATCGTGGTCTGCGACGGCTTGCTGTAACACAACGTCTAGGTGTATATGTTATATCTTGAACGTAGCCTCAACCCAGATTTAGCAGAGCTTCAACGTATCTCCGACGTAAATACACATCTTGAACACAACTCCAGCACAGCTGCAGTTTGCTTGCCATGGCCAACCTACGCCGGCTCACGGCTGCAGTCTTGACTGCCGCTCTTCCAGTCGCCCAAGCCTTATACTTCGATGGCTCAGTCGTTGCCCCCTGCGACTCACCAATTTACTGTCATGGAGATATCCTCAAAGAGATCGAGTTGGCGCGGCCCTTCGCCGACTCGAAAACCTTTGTCGACATGTAAGCGCCATGCTACGGCAACAAGCATACCAGAAGTATGACTAATTTTGTCGTAATCAGGCCGGGCATAAGACCCCTCAAAGTCATCCAAGAAGCGTTTGACAAGCTCGAGAAGCCTCTCAAGAACGACACAGCCCTGCACAACTTCTTGTCGACCTACTTCGCAGACGCAGGCCATGAATTAGAGCAAGTCCCCCGGGCCAACCTCACCACCGATCCGCAATTCCTCGACAAACTCAACGACACGGTCATCAAGGAATTTGTGGCCAAAGTCATCGACATATGGCCCGACCTGACACGCACCTACAGCGGCTCCGGCTCCAACTGCTCCGACTGCCCCAACAGCTTCATCCCCGTCAACCGGACCTTTGTTGTCGCGGGAGGTCGCTTCAGAGAGCCGTACTACTGGGACTCGTATTGGATCCTCGAGGGTCTGCTCCGAACCAAGGGCTCCTTCACGGAGATTGCCAAAAACACGATTGAGAATTTCCTCGACTTTGTGGAAAAGTTCGGCTTTGTGCCCAACGGTGCGAGGGTCTACTACCTCAATCGATCACAGCCTCCGCTGCTGTCGCAGATGGTGAAACTGTACATTGAGCACACCAACGACACGAGTATCCTAGACCGTGCGTTGCCGCTCTTGGTCAAGGAGCACGACTTCTGGATGATCAACCGAACAGTGGAAATTGAGGCCGACGGCAAGACATATCGCCTCAACCGCTATGCGGTGAACAACACGCAGCCGCGGCCAGAATCTTTCCGAGAAGACTACCAGATGGCCACAAACTCGTCCTACTATGCCAAGTCGGGCATCATCTATCCCGAGCGCAAGAAGCTTCACGAATCCGAACGCATGGAGCTGTACTCTAGCTTTGCAGCCTCAGCAGAGAGTGGCATGGACTTCAGCTCCCGCTGGCTAGCCAATCCCTCCGACTCTGCCCGGGACGTCTACTTCCCGCTTCGCAGCAACAGGCCCAAGAGCATCATTCCCGTGTGTCTCAACTCGATCCTGTACGGCAACGAGGTCGCCATTGCGCAATTCTTCAACCAGACAGGCAACTCGACCGCCGCTAGCGAATGGATGGACATGGCCTCCGCGCGCAGCGAAGCCATCCACGCAATCATGTGGAACGAGACGCTCTTCAGCTACTTTGACTACAACATGACCTCCTCGGCACAAAACATCTACACCATCCGCGACGACGATCCCCTGCCCTCTGACGAGAACACCGCACCTCCCAGCCAGCAAGTCATCTTCCACGTTGGCCAATTCTACCCCTTCTGGCAAGGCGCCGCTCCGGCCTACCTGAAGAATAACCCCCATGCCGTCAAGACCGTCTACGCTCGCGTGGCGGACTACCTCCAGGCTCGCCCAGGCGGGATTCCTACCACAAATCTCCAGACCGCCGAGCAGTGGGACCAGCCCAATGTGTGGCCTTCCCTGATGCATATCCTCATGGCCGGTCTTCTCAATACGCCTCCGACGTTTGGCGAAGATGATCCCTCGTACCAAGACGTGCGGGACACAGCTCTGACAATAGGCCAGCGGTACCTCGACTCGACATTTTGTACCTGGTATGCCACGGGGGGGTCCACCTCCGCGACGCCCAAGCTCCAGGGCCTGACCGACAAGCAAAAGGGCATCATGTTTGAAAAGTACAGCGACAACGCTGTCAACAGAGCCGGCAGCGGGGGCGAGTACGAAGTCGTGGAGGGCTTTGGCTGGACAAACGGCGTGCTCATCTATGCGGCGGACGTGTTTGGCAATGACCTCGAGAGGCCTGACTGCGGGGACATCAAGCCTGCTCGCGCGGACGGCAGTTCTGGGGAGGAAGGAGGAGCCGAGAAGAGGAGTCTCAGTGCGGTCGAGTTGGCGCTGGGGGATGCGCGGAGGGTGAAGAAGTTTGGTGGGAGTGAGGCGGGTGGGTAAGTGAGCAAGAAGAAGATACCAGGTAAAAAAAAAAAAAACAAAGTTCAAATTAAAAGACAGGAGAGGAGGGGAGGGGAAGCAGGAAGTTTGTAATAATTCATGGAAGAGATGAATGAATGCGGTAAAGTGCGGAAAAGAGACGAAGGATGGCTTCTAATGAAGATGAAGTTACGTGCAATGACCTATATATATATATATATATATATATATATATATATAGTATGATATCAAGTAAATACCTAGAAAAGCGTTGCTATTCACTGTGCTGCATTACGTGAAACCCCTACCTGACGCCGTGAAGAAAGAACCTATCTATCATGCTTATGTGCCACGCAACATAGTGTTTCAGAATGACAAGAAAAACAAACCATGATTCAATCCATTTCATCTCCCCACATGCACCGTACACACAACACGCGCGAACCCGGTATTTTTCTTCTTCCCTCTCTACACCTTAATAGCCTTCGGAGCACTCATAGGCCTCATGGGCCCCTTCCTCGGCTCATCTGCCTTGTTCAGCTTGTACTTCAGCTTCACCCCCATAGCCGCCAACTCCACATCCAGATACTTCAACGCACCCGGCACGACAACCTGCGTAGTCTGATCGCCACCAACCCAGCAATTACCTTGTCCGTCTTCCCAAATCTCGCCCTGAACCTCCGTAAGATCAATCGCCTCCGTCTCATCCAGTCTCGTAGCGCAGTTCCTGCACCGCACCATACTGGGAGGAGATCGTTTCTTGCCAGGCGCAAAGGGCGTGACGGTGGGTTGCACAGAGAGGAAAGATCCACAGCGACGACAGATCCACGCTTTGGTGTAGTCGGAGCAATTGAGGAGTCTGTCTTGGAGGAGGAAGGCAGTCCCGTGGGCGAGGAGTGCATCTCGTTCCATTTCTCCGACACGGATACCTCCACCGCGTTTGCGGCCCTTGATGGGTTGGCCGGTGGTGGGCACGACGGGGCCCGTCGTTCGGACTTGGAATTTGTCGTTGACCATGTGACGGAGACGTTGGTAGTAGACGACACCAATGTAGATATCTGCGGCGAGTTCTTCACCGGTCGTCCCGGAGTACATGGGCTCGTTACCGTGGTAGTTGTAGCCTGCCTTCATGAGCTGATGGCCAAAGTAATCGGCGGCGGTATTTTCCTCGCTAAACTGAAAGGGCGTGGAGTCCTGCGCGAGGCCGTGTAGCGCGCCGGCTTTTCCAGCCAGGGACTCGACGAACATGCCGATGGTCATGCGAGACGGGAAGGCGTGTGGGTTGATGATGACGTCGGGCTGCATGCCGGACTCGGAGAAGGGTAAGTCGATGGCGGGCCATTTCTGGGATGCGACACCCTTTTGGCCGTGACGAGACGAGAACTTGTCGCCGATGACGGGACTTCGCGGAATACGGAGCTTGATGGAGACAGTTTGGAGGGGCTCGGTGCCAGATTCGGCGCCAATTAGGCGTACTTCCTCCACAAAGGTCGTCTCGCTGTCTTTGTACTTCTCGTAGTGTGTGATGCCGTCGAGATTGACAAGATTGCCGTTGTAGTCTGGGGTGACGGTGTGCCATGCGCAAATCACGTCGCCTTCTTGCAAGAGGCGCCCGACGTGTGGGAGACCGTCGTCGTCGAGCATGGCCTGGTAGTCGGCGCTGACGTAGCTGTGTGGCGCGAAGCCGAAGGCCTTGGTAACGCTTTTGGACGCACGGGACCGCGAATCTTCCTTGAGAGAAATCTTCTTGGTTTTGAAAATGGTACCGTGGCCGAAACCGCGCTCGTGAGCCGACTTGTTCAGAATCATGGCGTCGTCCATGTCATACCCGGTGTAGGAGATGACGGCAACGATGGCGTTCATGCCGTTAGGAAAGTTGTCGAAGCCATACGTGTTGTGAAGAGGAGCGCGGACGATGGGTGTTTGACCGGTTTGTATCCGGTACGCCTTGTTGTCTGTTCGATAGCGAAGTGCCGCGCCCGGTGTGCCCATTGTTTGTTTACCCATCTGGCACTGGTACATATTACGAGGCGATTGATTGAAGTCGGAGAACGGTGTCATATTGGCGAGGATGGACAGCATGTTGGTAGGTGAAAACTCGACGTGTGTTGACGTTCCTGACTCGATCTCCTGAGGTACGACTGCAATAGACATGTAGGGCTGTTCGTATGGGCCGACAAAGTCTTCCTTCTGTAGCGGTAGATACTTGACCGGACGAACCATTCTCGCTGGTGTTGATGTTATATACACTCCTGGGTACGAACCGCCACGAGAAGGGGGCACGTATCCAATCTCGAGCTGCAGCGGCACGCCGTGGGTACCCTCGACCTTCCAGTATCGCAGGCAATCTGCTATCCGAAGAGACTCCTTGGGCGTGCACCAACCGATGACTTTGCCGTCCAGCATAACGACGACATTCTCATCCGTCAGCGCCGACGATGTGTCCACAACCCCGAGTTCTCGTACCAGCCCGGGAATCTTGGACGAATCCACGTGGTCCGTCATGATCTTGCACTTGTGAGCCAGATGGTTCAAAAGACCACAGGGCGATCCATCAGGAGTGTGGACTGGGCACATGAAGCCCCAGGACTCAGGAAGAAGCTTTCTGACAGCCGTCGTCTTGAGCTGGGCAAAAAACGCACCACGATGCACCATGCGGAAGTGGCTGATGAATCGAAGAAAGTTGAGCTTTTCTGCTACGACGGTGAAGCCGGCAGTTTGCTGCAAGTCCAAGCCCGAGGGACTTTGCAGATTTCCCGTGGACAAAAAGTACTCAAGCGCATTGCCAATATTCTCATTGGCCTTTTGGAATATTTTGGTGGGAAACTCCTTTTTGAAGTCCTCGGAGGTGAAGGTCACTGTAGGTCGTCGTCGCAAGAGGTCTCGAATAGATGAACGCACTCCGACGCTGAGAAACTCGTCCAACCGCTCCTTCAAAATCTGGGCGTACAGAAATCCACCAAGAAGGATTTCCTGGTTCTGCAAAGCATCAGGGTTGTCCACTGCGCATTCACCAGCGGCCAGCGCATACAGCTTACGCGCCATAAACAGAAGCATGCGGAATTTGTCGTCGTCCTGTTCGTCCGTCACGTTGACATTGCCTAAATGAACAAGAACGATTCTCCTCAAGAACTCTGTGCCCACATCATAATCGGACATGGTTTCAGAGACGCCCAGCACCACTCTGAACTTCTCGCCCAAGTAGGCTCTGGTTTCCGACTTGGTGTACACTCCATATGACTTGTATGTTCGCAAGAGAACCTCGATTCGATCCGTCAAGAACGTGTTTTCGGTGGCCTTGGAGCCCATAGGTCCGACTAATCCTTCGAAGATTTCGCGATCGTTGGTCTCGACCAGGGCTTTCAGAATCATAAGGACCGGAATCAAGTACTCGTTTTTGCGCCATGAGAACCGGAATGTGATGTTACCATCATTCAGGTAATGTAGGACGTTTGTTTGCGAGGTTTCATCGGGTCGCACCGATCGAACGATAATACCATAGGGCGTGTAGTTAACTCCACGATTTTGAAAACTGGGTCGGTTGATGGCCATCGGAAAATTGCGCTTGTTGACCTGCAGCAGCCTGATGATTTTCTCGTTTCCGTTGACCACAAAGTATCCTCCCAGCTCTTCTGATTCCTCCTTTCGCTCGACCAATAGATGCGGTGAATTATTCTCTAGATGGCATCGATTGGACTAACGCCTCCATGGTCAATCCAATGTGACTTTTTTCAGGTCATTCCATTCGCTACTGGAGGTGGCAACTTACCTTGATCATGATAGGAACCTGGCCCATCTCTCGAGTGAACTCGAGTGGATCGCCCCCATTGATTCTATACTCGAACGTGGCAGAAAGCTTTCCTCTGTACGAAACGTGCCGTTCTCTGCACTCTGCGGGGAAGATTTGTTGATTCCGAGCCGCCTTGTTCGACGGCGGTACTTGCGGTCTTTGCAAGACCACGTCTTTGATACGGATCTGTAATCGATTTTTGTCCTCTGAAGCGATATTATCATCGCCATCGAGATAGGTTTTGGTGCCGATATCTATCAAGCCATGCGCGAGAAGTCCTGGCTTTTCATCGTTTCGGAAAATGGCATTGAAGGACTCAATGTGCGGATCAACAGCTAGCTGGAGCGCAGGGTACGCCGTGTGATCTTTTGGGGGGTTTCGAAAGAGATCTTGGCGACGAAGGGTATTGAATTCATGATTCCACTGAGTATTTGTCGCCGGGGGAGACATGATGACGGCTAAGGCGGCAGCTGCGGGCTGCGCTTGGAGCTAGAGAGATGATATACACAACAAGATTGGACCAAACTGCGTTGGCCAATGTCGAGTGATCGTCGTTATGACCGTCCAAGCATTTAGATGAGCTTATTCGGCATACAACAAGTCAATGCTCGGCACGTTTTCGCAACAAAAGGTGATGCTACACAAATTTCCGCAATGCATGTCAGGGCTTATCGGCATGCGAAAAAAAAAAAAGCTGCCGATAACAACGGATCACGTGGAAGTCTCTTTATCGATAGCTTTATGTAGTTCTTTGTATGTACTCCGTACCTATGTACATACAGAGTACGATCTCCAAGATCGGAGCAGTGGGGTCGCATCTTGCATTTACCGACGGGCCGCTTCTGCAACGTGTGTTACACTGTATCATAGATAAACTTAAATTTTGCTTTGAAAACGGCACGATGCGAAGACGTGGCAGTCGATTTGATCCAGTGCATCGTACGGAGTATGATGCTTGTAGACCCATATTGAACGTTCAATGCACTGTCTTATCCATGCATTGCATTATGGAGTTGTATGTATTACCTTTCAGGAATCGAGGCTTAAGACGTGCCGATATGCATTGGTCAAAAAGTCAGCGGCACATCATGCGCCAAGTTCAATGTTTCCGCTCTCATGTTCATGTCAAGAATCAAGACGCAAGAGTTGATCGTAGCCCGACGATGCAGGCAAGGGCCAACACGCGACCATACTGGCTATGAGCCTATGGCACATACGATGTACTCCCGCAGCTCACATTTGGCTTCTGCCATCTACGTACGGAGTAGGTAGGTAGGCAATTATACGCAAATACATGGGATCATACACAAACTCGTCATCCGCGTAGCTGAGCCTGAGTTTATGTAGTATACCATATGTAGTCGCCTCCTTTCCAGCTTTGCCGTTCCAATCCGCTTCAATGTCAACATAGCAAACAAAGGTCGTTCGAAGCTGACAAAGTTAGGTATCTTGCCGTAGAAGTCGCATGCTGTGTGAGCGTTCGAGCGTAGGCATGCACGCATCCGTGTTGGGGCGAGAAGACGAGGAGTGTGATTGTCAACAATGGACAGCGTACAGAGTACCTAATCCATGTGAAAGTTTGCAGGTCAAGAATCAAGATACATGATAAACGAAGCAGAGCAAATTGAGGGTTGTTGTTGTTGTTGTTGTTGTTGTTGTTGTTGTTGTTGTTGTTGTTGTTGTTGTTGAATCCAGTGAGTCAGAGGCGGCCTCCACGGCACGCAGTAGCTAAGAATACAGAGAAGAAGAGATAGAAAAACAAAAAAGAGAAGGAAGAACAGGTGCGGAAAAAAAAAAAAAAAAAAAAAAAAAAAAAGGGAGCGCCTAGGCGCAGATGTCCTTGTAGAAGTTTGTCGCTTCTACAACCTTCAGAAAGGTTCTGAAGTCTTT
>SRPX01000393.1:0-25588 GCA_018360215.1 Claviceps spartinae
AATGATTTCGTTAGTAAAATACTTCCACGTCCAAATCGGGTAAGGCGTTGAGGCAAATTCTCAAATCCTTGAGGCGTATTCTCATACTCGGTAGGTAACTCCTCGCGAGTCGCACCTCTTTGTTGTGCACGTTGCGCATCGCCATCAACGCGGATTATCCTGGCCGGTTCTTTGTTCCTCCTGTCGTGTCCCTTGGGCTTCTCTGTCCAGAGTTCAGACACAATACGGACTACGGAGTTGACTACGCAGAGACTCGAGAGCACCTTTTGTAGCCGTCTGCGACTCGGAGTGCATGCTGTACGGAGTAGCCTGTCGGTACTCGGCTGACTCTGGCTGCGGGCCCCTGGAGGCTGGCATGGGCAAGGTCAGGCACAAACAGCAAAGCAAGGGGAGTGGTATGTACCTATGTATCTAGGTATGTATGTACCGACATGACTGAGTTATTTGCGGCGTTGTTGTCCGCCGTGTGAGTGCCAGAGTACTTCTGAGTTTTGAGAAACAGAAAAGGATCATTGAAGCTGCGACATTCGCACACAGATAGGTAAGGTATGTACACACAAATCATCAAAGAGACAAACACGAAGCTGCATCTCCAAAAACAAGCACATACAGAGTGCCTGCACGATGATACAGAGGCTGAGGTACATACCTACATACCTACATACCTACATACCTACATACCTACATACATACATACATACATACCTATGCACCTAGGTACCTACATGGAAGGTACCTACATATCTAGGTACAGTACCTAGCCCCTAGCCCCTAACCCCTAGCCCCTGCAGCCCCCTGCAGCCCCGGCAGCCCCCGTGGAGACTCAATGCACGATGCACGCCAGCAAACGTTTCCTCAACCACAAACGGCAGTCAGCTGCGATCGTGGCGTCCCTGCGAGGCTGCGACTTCTCGTCCCGCCCTTTCTTTCTCCGACGACAACGGGAACCAAATTGGATTGAGACAGTCTGGACTCTGCGCGATTATGACTGAATGGCATTGTGTATGTAACTTTGTGTGTTGAACTCGCCACGCTTGATTCACGCCCAGTGCTGCGTACTCTTGGTCGTTGGTCTAACGCCCTAGCCTGTCTTCATAACTGTACCGGGCTACTACGGAGTATGTAATTCCGGAGGTAGAGGCTACTTATTAAGTTGGGCACCGATATGGCTTTGGCTTTGGCCGCTCTCGATCTGCGCGGACTCATAATGGCGCAATGGGAGTGAAGAGAGATACCCATTTGACTCACACAAGCAAATACAGACGAGCCATTAGCTATATAGTCCAGTCAATTTATTGCAATTTATTACTTCCCGACGGATCTGTCATTGGAACAAAAGACACCATGAGGTTACATACAGTACCTATCTGCTCTGGACTCTGGTATCATGTAGGTACATAGGTACATACATACTCCGTTAGGTATGTACCTAGGTAGTGTACTCCGGTATGTATGTATGAATGTACAGAGATGTACAGAGTAGTTACCTATAGGCACACCCACCTGACGGGAAATCAAGGGGCTGGCCAGGATGTGGCGGCATCCACCTCCGCCATCGTACGCACCCAGAGTTTAATCCGCAGGTGGTGATGACGATCCCAGCCGCGAGAGCTCTACGAACTACCTATAAGATATATTCGAATTTACGATCGCAGTCTATTCACATCCCAGACAAAGTGCTATATTACCAAGACTCCAAGTATGTACATACATGTCTAACCTTTTGAAGGACAAGTTGTCGCGTCGTCGATTCGGCACCGGAGAGTATGTACATTATGTAAGCCGGCGGCCACTAAAACATGAACACTTTACACTTGGATACCGCTGGGCATCGCCGATGCGACAGCATCTGGCCCATAGCGCGTATCACTACGAGTCTACGACAAGCTCGGATGGAATGTGCCGTACAGTGCCAGGTAGTTTGCTTGTGAATCGCTTCAAACTGCCCACGTGGTTATTCTGCCTAGAGGAACTTTGAGCAACTTGATCAATTCGATCTGTCCCAACTTCGTTCCTCGAGTCGTCCATTTCGGGAACGGACTTGGAGCCGAGATCTCTTGTGCAGCGTTATGTAGCTCGTCATCGGCAAAACACCATGGCCAAGTCGTCGAGTACGCAGAGCGGCTTCATTTTGCTTCTTCCAAGTGTTGGGCGGACCGATCCGCCGCCGCCTTGTTTGACACACAATTTACTTGTCAGCCGGCTATTAATGAGCCAAAGTCGAGCAGATGATTCCCACCCAGGTTGGTAGGTATGTGCGGCTCCTGCGGACTTGACTTGACCTTAGACGAGCCGACGAGATAGGTATACTGCCGGAAGTGGTTTGGGATTTGGATTACATACCTACCTACATATCGGCTTGATGGGCGGTGATGTGAGACACAATCGCAAGGTCCACTGATTTGGTGTTGTTATGGATTCTGTTCAACTTCTGCAGCCAGTCGGCTCCGCTGCTGCTGGACACTGTTGTGTGATCGCTGAGAATCGAGATCTGCAGCTGGCAGGCAGCCGGCGGCCGGCTCAGCATCATACGGGTGGAAGGAACAATGAACATGACCTCTTGTCCCGGCGGCCTCAGGTTTACAGTTTGTATGTACGACCATCTGTATTCCGGTTTACGTCTCTCCAAGGCTGCTGCTAAATAAAAGGCCATACCTATATACATACTCCATATGCACGTACAAGGCGTACACACTGAGCCCGACTTTTTCCAGCTGAGCAACAGCCAGTCCCCGCCGCCTTTGCGAATCCGGCAGCCGCACCAGCAGCGCCAGCGGCAAGTTGCAACACCGCCCTTCCTCGTGAAGTCGTCCCGCACCAGGGCTCCTCCTCCCACGTCGGCTTCCTCCCGCTCAGCCATCCTCCATCAGTGACCACCAAGCGTCGTCGCCCTCGCGACAAGACGATCATTCTTGCGCGACTCATGGAAGCTCTGCGGTCATGATACTCCGATCTGAAACCGATCAACATGGGTCGTTGCCGTCGGGCCCGGCCACCAATGGCCAACCATCAACCTCGCGATCCAGCGTCCGAGCCGGCAGGAGAACCGGCCGCGCCAACCTCCTCTACATCCCCCCCGAGGATGCCAGAGCAGCAGCTCGCGCGCCCAGTGCGGAGATGAGCTCCGAAGCTGTTGCGATGCGAGACGAGAGTGAGGAGGAATGGCTCCAGCGGCCAGGTGTGAAGTTTCTAAAGCGATCCAAGAGTGATTTCGCACCTCGCATCGTCGACGACTACGACAGCGACAGTTCACGCCCTACAGACGGCGCACGGCACGGCTTTCAGCACCACTATCAATCCGAGCAAATACTCTCGGTGCTAGCAAGTGTATGTCTGTAATTATTTTTACTCCTTGACCCTGTCTTGGGTACTGCTGCGCGCTCCTTCCACAACGATCATGTGACAGCCTGCGTCGTGCGGATGCGAAAGCTCCAGGAAACCAGCCTCCACGTGAAGTGCTATCGCATGCCGTAGATGGATCTTTGGAACAGCTCATTCTAAACACGACTGGTCAGTAGTCGCGTGCTAACACTGCTACATTAGAATTGGTACATGTATTTCACGGATAAGCGACATGAAAACAATGGTAACCCAAAGCCTCTGGAGATCGAACTCGACGACTGGAGACAAAAGGATAGGCTCAAGACTGTTTCCGCCGCGCTGGCCGTGTGCTTGAATATAGGAGTCGAACCTCCCGACCAGCTCAAGACGACTCCTGGTGCCAGGCTCGAAGCGTGGACGGATCCGACCGTGCCCCCCATTCAGAAAGCGCTCGAGAACATTGGCAAGGCGCTCCAGACGCAATATGAAACCTTGGCTATCCGAGCACGATACAAGCAGTATCTGGATCCATCAGTCGAGGAAACTAAGAAATTCTGTGTCTCATTGCGCCGCAATGCTAAAGAGGAACGCGTCCTGCTGCACTACAATGGTCACGGTGTGCCCAAACCTACTCCGTCGGGAGAGATTTGGGTGTTCAACAAAACTTACACACAGTATATACCGGTATCATTATACGACTTACAGCACTGGTTGCAGGCCCCGACAATATTCGTCTGGGACTGCTCAGAAGCTGGGAACATTCTCAATAATTATCACCGCTTTATTGACAAGCACGAGGAAGAAGAGCAAGAAGCCGCGGGCCGAGATCCTCATTATCAAAAGACCGTTTTTCGACCCTACATTCATTTGGCTGCATGCTCCGTCAAGGAGAACTTGCCTACCAACCCACAGCTGCCGGCCGACCTCTTCACGGCATGTCTGACCACGCCAATCGAGATGGCGCTATGGTTTTTCGTACTGCAGAATCCGCTCAAGACTCAGTTGACGCCTCAACGTGCTAAGCAGCTTCCGGGACGTCTTCAGGAGAGACGGACCCCGCTGGGAGAGCTGAACTGGATTTTTACTGCTATTACCGATACTATTGCGTGGACAACCTTACCGCAAGAGCTGTTTCGCAGACTCTTCCGTCAAGATCTGATGGTTGCTGCGCTGTTTAGGAATTTTCTTTTGGCGCAACGGATCATGACCTTTTATGGCTGTCATCCTCTGACCTACCCAGTGCTGCCCGACACCCATCAGCACCCCTTGTGGGCGACGTGGGACTTGGCTGTCGACATGGCCCTGTCGCAGCTACCCATGCTGGAGAAGAAGGAGAACGAAGGAACGGATTTCGAATACACCAACTCGGAATTCTTTGCGGAACAGCTGACTGCCTTCGACGTCTACCTTACTAGGGGAGACGCCGTGGAACAGCGGCCACCGGAACAGTTGCCTGTCGTTCTGCAGGTCCTCCTCAGCCAGCACCATCGAGTGCGAGCTCTCATTTTGCTGGGCAGATTCCTCGATCTTGGCCCGTGGTCCGTCCAACTGGCCCTGAGCATAGGCATATTCCCCTACGTGCTCAAGCTTCTGCAGTCTGCCGCTATCGAGCTCAAGCCCGTCATGGTCTTCATCTGGGCGAGGCTTCTGGCCGTAGACATCACCTGCCAAGCGGATCTGATCAAGGATAGCGGGTACAGCTACTTTGCGAATATTCTCAGACCTTCCGAAAGCCTTCCTCTTGTTGACAACGATGAGCACAAAGCCATGTGTGCTTTCGTCCTCGCGATGCTGTGCAAAGACCATCCGTGCGGGCAGATGGTCTGCAGCCAGTCAGACGTCATGGTGTCGTGCCTTGTTCACGTACAAAGCGAGAACTCGCTCCTCCGACAGTGGGCCTGCCTGTGCATCAGTCAGCTGTGGCAAGATCTACCCGAGGCAAAATGGCAGGGAATCAGAGAAAACGCCTACGTGAAGTTGTTGTATTTGATAAAAGACCCCTGCTCCGAAGTTCGCGCTGCCATGGTCGTTGCTTACACCACATTCATGGGCATTCCACAGTTAACGGACGAGGTGACCCGCATCGAAGAGTCGATTGCCTGGACGATTTTGGAAATGGGCACAGACGGCAGTCCCTTGGTGCGAAGGGAGTTTGTCTGCTACCTGTCCCGGTTTATCAATCGGTTTGAGAACAAGATCCTTGTGGCTGCTTACGAGCAGCTGCAAGAGGAAAATGAGTATCTCCTCTTCCCACCAGGAAACGACGGGCAGGATTACAAGATGGGACTACACTATGCGCGACCCGAGAACCGGAGAAAGGACGGCACAATAAAGCCAACCGCCCATGGGCTTTCTCACAACACCGTGTACATGGCCTGCTGGAAGCATGCGCTGATTCTCAGCGTTGACCCGCACCCCGAGGTTCAGCGTGAAGCCACTATGGTCGTCGATTACGTCCATATGGCCCTCATCAAGTCTAGTCTGGGAGAAGCTGCCCTGGCGTGCATGCGGGAAATTCAAACACGAGCAAGACAGAGCACAATATCGAGAAGCGTGTCGACGGCTTCTCAAAGGTTCAGCTTCGACGGCCATCTGGCAGCCTCGGGTTCATCGCCTGGCCTGCTTCGACGAACAGCCAGTTTGCTCTTCCCCTCGCTCGTTGCAGGCGAGGACAGACCACGGCCGATTACTCCTGCAGCGCCCGTGCCGCCGCGGCCGGCGTCCTCTAGGCTCGCCCTGGATCAGATGGCAGCACCACCAGAACAGATTGACCAAGCAACCGCACCAGCGACCTACAACGTCGCACGCGAGCCAACCACGGGCTCTTATGAGGAAAGAGATATGTCCAAGCCGCTGAGCCTGCCACTCAAAAGCCGATTTATCGAATGGGCCACCGAATACTTCCGCACGCCGCAAATGAAACCAAATGAGGCCGATGAGCCTGGTAGTAACGAGTACAACAGACGTCTCTGGAGGAGATCCCGCAACGATACAATGCTCAGGGAAACCCAACCACTCAAGCAGATTGCAGGCACGCACAAATGGACCAACCAGCTCGCCGTCGTCAACAACGGCGCTCAGCCCGCCAAGATGACCTTCCACCAGTACGAGGACCATCTCGCCGTCTCCGACGACGGCAACACCGTCACAGTATGGGACTGGAAAAAACAAAGCCGACTCAGCCGCTTCTCCAACGGCAACCCCCCCGGCTCCAAGATCAGCGACATGAAATTCATAAACGAAGACGACGAAGCCTTCCTCATGACGGGCTCCTCCGACGGCGTCGTCCGCGTCTACCGCAAATACGACTCCGATACAGACGCCGAGCTCGCTACCTCCTGGCGCGCCCTCACGCACATGGTCCCCAGCAACGTAAATTCCGGCATGGTCTTTGACTGGCAGCAAGTATCCGGACGGTGTCTCGTAGCAGGTGACGTGCGCGTGATACGGGTATGGTATGCCGCGCACGAGAAGTGCATTATGGATATCCCAGCCCGGTCTGGCTCGTGCGTCACGTCCCTGACGTCAGATCAGATGACGGGGAATGTCTTTGTCGCTGGATTTGGAGACGGGGCTGTGCGAGTGTTTGACACGAGGCAGCGGCCGCAGGATTCCATGGTGCGCAAGTGGAAGGATGAGACGGAAAGGCAGTGGATCAAGAGTGTGCATATGCAGAGGGGGGGGCAGAGGGAGTTGATTAGTGCGAGTCGGAATGGGAAGATTCGGATATGGGATATTCGGATGGATAATGCGTTGAGGTCGTTTGAGACGACGAAGGATACGCTGAGGACGGCGAGTACGCATGAGCATTTGCCGGTTATTGCTGTGTAGGTCCCCCCCTGCTCTCCCTTCCCCCCTTTCATTACACCTCACCGATACAGGAGAGGAAAATAAGAGGAGAGGAGAAAAGAAGACAATTTCTTTGACAGTGGCTGGCCGAGCGAGTTCATTACTGACTTTCCACACAGAGGCACATCCCAGCACGCCGTCAAGGTATTCAACCTCCGAGGCAATGAGCTCTCCCGTCTCGACCCCTCCTTTAGCTTCCTCCACCACCGAGGAGGGCCCATCTCCGCTACAGCCTTTCATCCACACCAGCCGATTCTAGGATGCGCTGCCCGCGGCGATCATCACGTCAACGTCTACATATGCGAGAACGCCGAAGCTGTGGACTTGGACTAGAAGCCCCATGCCCAGAGTGCCAAGGCGTACTTGCAGCGAAGGACTTCGCCTTGATACCCCCCGTCTCGTCTTTTTCTTCTTCCCATATTTCGCCTTTTTACGCACTCTTTTTCTTCTTCTTCTTCTTCTTCTTCTTCGAGACTTTTTCCTCTAGATTCTGAGTAGGCTTGATAGGTAGGTGGGATGAGTCTGTGGTTTTGTAGGCAGATATGGTTGATGTCTGTGTTATGTATCTTGTGGTTTACAATGCTGGCGATTCTCGATCCAGGGACCCTTTCTTCCCTTCCATTCATGCTCTTCTTCCTCTTCCGGCCTGTAAGCTGTCTTGGTGCCGCTATTCAACTCACCACCCATGAAAACTCATCTCTTCTATTCAATGTGTCACGCGGCACGCCTGAACCGATGATATAACAATCGGAGCTTGCTTTCTGATCTTGTTGTTCACCATAGCAGAGGCGTTTGAAATGAAAGGGAGGGAGAGGATGGAGTTAGGGGAGCACACCTATTTTGTTGGCCTGGTATGCAGGCACTATCACTGACTACAATGGCTACTATGTTTGCTTATAATACGTGTTTTGTACTCTTGTTTATTTATGTGTATACATACATACATGGATATGAGCTAATAGGACGTCATTTTGCAATGCAACAAAGGTTCTGGTTGTGGTGGCCAGATAGAACTCGCAGGTTGTCGCTGTTTGTGATCTTATGATTGTTGATTTGCTCTAGCAAGACCTAAATGGGTAATTTAGGCCAGTGTTACCAGCGTAAGTTAGACTTCACGATACTCAGTACTCACAATAGAAGGGACAACGGTACTGCAGTGTTGCCTTCTATTCTTCATCTTTCTTGAAGTTTGGCCATCAAGACGTTTGCCCCGCCGCCGGAGCCGGAGCTGGTGCGTCATGGTGGAGCTGACAGCTGGTTCAACTTTCAAAGGTTGCTGTGCTGTTGTTGCCCCGCCATTGAAACCCTGACTTGCATCTCGTTGGATAGAAATTTGTCGTTCGGATCGAGTCACCTTCTCTCCTCGTTTCTGTAAACCAGCAACACTCGCCAACGAGGCCAATCTTCCAAAGAAACTCGTACCTTAAGACGGCAACACAAATAAAGAAGAGCTCACCGAGCCTCCCGAGTCATCCACATACCCAATAACCACACAAGCAAGCACTCACCATGGCCGACAACCCGCCTCCCTCCCAGCCCGCAGCCGCGGCCAAGCCTGTCACCGAAGCACCCCCCTCGGCCTCTTCTGAAGCAACAGCACCCGGCGCCGAAGACGAAGCCGGTCCCTCCAAAAAGGCCTTAAAGAAAGCTGAAGCCAAGGCAAAGAAGGAGGCCGAAAAGGCCAAGCGCGCAGCTGAGCACCAAGCCAAACAAGCCGCCGCAAAAGCCGCTGCAGGCAACACCGAAGATCTCGCCAAAGACAACTACGGCATGGTCACGCCCCAAACCACAGTTTCCGCCGAGCGAATTCATCTCAAAGATGTGAACGAATCGCATCTAGGCCAGACCTTCAAAGTACGAGGCTGGATCCAGAACTCCCGCATGCAAGGTGCCAAAATGGCCTTCATCGAACTCCGCGAAGAGCGCAACTGGGCCATCCAGGGCGTCGTGGCCGCCAGCCCCGACGGCAAGCCCGTCTCCAAGCAAATGGTGAAATGGATCGGAGGGCTCACGCTCGAGAGCTTCGTCCTCGTGGAGGGCACCCTCGCAAAGCCACTCGAGCCCGTCAAAAGTGTTCGCGTCTCGACGTTTGAGCTACACATCACAAAGTGCTACTGCATTGCCCCCGGCCCCGAGGTCCTCGGCATGGGTCTCGTGGTCGCGGGAAAGCCCGTCGTCAACTTTGACGATGAAGATGCAGGTGGTGCTGCTGCTGCCGCCGACACTGCTGCCGCACTGGAGCAGGCTCGCAAGGGCGTCGAGGCCGTGTCTCTTGATAATGTGCCGAGTGCGAGCATGGCGACGCATTTGAATAACCCGGCTATGCATAAGCGTGCGCCGGTCCAGCAGGCTATTGCGGATGTGCGCATGGCGACGCGTAAGTTATTCGCTGAGTACCTTGACTCACAGGGCTTCAATCAGTTTGAGCCTCCGTGCTTGATTGGTGCAGCGTCGGAGGGGGGTTCGAATGTGTTTGGGATGCCATATTTCGACAAGCAGGCGTATTTGGCACAGTCACCGCAGTTTTATAAGCAGTTTGAGATTGCGGGTGGGCGGAAGCGCGTGTACTGCATTGGGCCTGTCTTTCGGGCTGAGAATTCGAATACCCCGAGACACATGACTGAGGTACGTTTTTTCTGAGGAATCCTGGTGATATGCTCTCGGAGGAGGTTGAAATCGGTGATGGAGGGTAAATTCGACAGGATCTGATAAATGATTCGTCTAACACGCTCGCTTCATCTAGTTCACCGGTCTTGATCTCGAAATGGAAATCGAAGACACCTACACCGAAGTCCGCACCATGCTCGAACAAGTCCTCCTCTTCATCTTCCGCGGCCTCTCCACCCGCTGCGCCGACCAAATCGCCCTCATCCGCACCGTCTACCCCTCCGAAGACTTCCTCCTCCCTGAACCAGGCCACGAAGTCCGCCTCACCTTTGCCGAAGGCCAGGCCCTCCTCCGTGCTCACGGACCTGCCGAATACCGCAATGTCTCCGACCACGAGGATATGTCTACACCTCAGGAAAAAGCGCTCGGCGCACTGATCCGCGAGAAATATAAGACGGATTTCTACGTCCTGGACAAGTTCCCCGAGGGCGCGCGGCCCTTTTACGCAATGGAGGATCCTGAGAATCCGGCCCTGACGAACGCATTTGACTTTTTCATGCGTGGGCAGGAAATTCTTTCAGGCGGGCAGCGTATTCATCTGCCAGAGGCGCTTGAGGCGCGTATTCGTAAGAAGGGGGTTGATCCGAAGAGTAATGGGATTAAAGAGTATGTGGATGTCTTTCGGAGTGCCGGGGTGCCGCCGCACGGGGGTGGTGGGATCGGGCTGGATCGGGTGGTGGCGTGGTATTTGAACTTGCCGAGTGTGCATTTGGCGAGTTATTATCCTCGTACGCCCAAGAGGTTGATGCCTTGATGAGGGCTCATTGTAAAAATGGTAAGGGATCTGGGGTAGAGTGCCACGTTTGGGGGGGGGGGAGGTTCTTGTAGAAAGAATCCAATCCCTATGGCATGAACAAGTGAAGGCGGGTAGGGGTAGACTACAAAATAAAACGAAGTTGAATAGTCTCGAGTTTCTCCCAGAGTCAAGTGTAGAGTGTACCTATCTGTCACTCACTTGAGGCTTATTAGGTAGGGTCACGGGTGATACTGGGCCCCGCTGGGGTCCGTAAAGTGAGAAATGAGCAAACGTTGCTACATTCTTTATTATTAGCCTCATTCATCGACAATCTACATGTACACACCCAACTCTTAAAGAATGGTCAGCGTCTTCAACTTCAAGTCACAACACGAACGCCATGGACAACACGCAAAGTAAATGTGATTATTAAAGGGGTTCTCGCCTTCGCCACCGCGTCTAAGCGGTCACCTGACCGAGCTCCCGCAGAACGAAGAGGTGGTGCGACTAAACTAGAACTCCATGCTGGGAAAAAGGGGGCCGCCTACCTAGATAAAACGACCAAAATGAAAAGTCTTCGCTCCGTCAATTAATTTCCACGTCCCCTGCACCCCCGGGACGTGATTCGTAATTCCTACACGCATCTTCAAAGGATAAACCTTCTTTTGGACAAATTTTGTTTCTCATAACACAATCGCGCGTAACCTGCGTGGGATATTCGTAATCCCATGCTCATAACTATTACCCCTCCGTCTCTCCGTTCGTGAATGCATGTCTAAATGCTTCTAGTACGCCATCCTCGCATCGGTACTCCGGATTTTATTCGTCTTGACGCTGCAGTTTGGTTTCTTTTGGTTCTTCTTCTTTGAATCATCGGCCCACGGAACCGCTTTGCCATCACATCAAAAGTTTCATCGAGAGGCCTCATCAGTTATTTCTTTCCTTTCCTTCTCTTCAACTAGCCAATGGCGTATGCTTGTGAGTTGAAAGCTACTGGATCTTCTCACCCTGGACCTTGGGGGCGAATTCGCTATACGGATGCTTGATGGTGAGACACCAAATGTCGAGGAAGTCGCAGATTGAGACAATGACATCGACAACAAAGCTGCCATATACACCCAAGGCCAGACCGAGCATGAGGAAGCTGTATGAAACCTGGTATTCGTCGTTGCCGAGAGCACTGGGCCAGCCAATACCAAATCGCTGGAGGCACAATGGAGCGAGCGAGTCGATGACGCCAAAGGCGAGGGGAATCGCCAGGACATTCCAATATGGAAAGGGCAACTTGACCAAGTGAGCCGTGATCATCTGCCCCACACTGTACGCATTGACAATGCCGGTAAAGAATACAAACGGCACCAGGTGGTGGTTCAAGACAATTGGCTGCAGGTAGAGGTACGTCACGATCAAGGTCCAGATACCAAAGAATGGCAGCAGACCCAGAAGCGCGCCTCTGGATCGGTCTCCGCGATCATGACGGACACGAATGACGTTGAATGATGACTCAACGGTGTTGAGTACAAGGACGATGACACCTTGGACCAAATACCATTCAGAGAAAGAAAAATCGTAAATCATCTTTGGTATGCCGAGGTTTTCGGGGACGCCCAAGGTAAGGAACATGCTTTGTTGCCAGATGTGGGCTCCACCAAAATATCCGGTCATGGCGTAGACTAAGACTAGGATCAAAACTCCCTCTACGGGACCATTGACGATACCAAGAGTCAGGGTTTTGGTGTGATATTCATCCCAAGTCTGGACATAAAATGTAAGTAAGGCTGCAAAAGAATGGGCCTTCGTGTCAGCGGTCATGGTTCAGGCTGTGAAAATTCTGTCTATCAGTCCATCAATCAGGGTCGGAGCAACGTACCCGCGAACAGAGTCGCAACCGTCTTCCATCCCTGCCCCAAGTTCTGTGAGCCGGCAAATATGAGGACTTCGAGACTGGTATTGAGCGCATCCACGCCATGGTCGAAGAGTTCACCAAGGGGACCGGACTGTTTGGTGCGACGTCTGCATATCGGGTTAGCGTCTGATGACCGAGAGGACAGTCTCCCATCGCGTTGCGGTGAAGCAGAGTTGGTATTGGTCCAAGCAGTTGTTGAGCGCTCAGAATGTAATCCTCAGGTATGTACTCACGCTTGGGCGCCGTCGACAGCATCGAAAGTCTGGTAGAGGAAGAGGCCGACGGCCCAACTGTAGTAGACCCACGAAGGGCAGTCTTGATCGAGAGTCGGGTTGTACCACAGGAGTGTCAAGACATTGAGAACGATAAACAGGAAGCCTGTCAATGTAATCAAATTGGGTGCCATGCCCATTGGAAACAGCTTGATGACGAAATTGTTGTAAAACGGCTTAAGGATGTATTTGGATGTCAGCGACCGGTCGACGGCGGAGTACTTGTACTCCTTCAGCGCCGGAAGCTGACTTTGTCGGAGATAAACCATGCTGGGCCAGGAGAAGATATGTGCGTTGCGAAAGCAAAAGACTGCTTCTTGTAGGATCGACCGAAGACCTGAAGACTTGCTGGCGCTGTGAATCGTGATGCGTGCGCGACGAGTTGTGCGAGAAACAGAGGACGAGAAAGCACAGCCACTCCGCCTTTTGACAGAGAGGCGCGGTCGGCTCGCAAGTTGGGATGCAAAGGCAGGTCGAAGCAGATCGAAGCAAAACAGTAGGGATGCTGCAGGTATGAGTTGTAACTTGTAGGAGTCAATGTTACAGATGAGGCAGAAGCGGGCGCCGTGGTGTCCTTTTTCAGTCGGATGCGCGCGGGGACCGACATATTTTAGTTCCGACACGCCCTGACGCGTTTTGTTGGTCACTCCTGAGTCCTGAATGAGTCCTGCGCCCACTCTTGAGAGCGTCGCGTCCAGTCACATGCAATGCAGCCAGCATCGTCTTTCCTGTTTCCTGTCCCAACTTCCAAGGGCCTCATTTCCCCAGCTGTCAAGACTCAAGAGAGCTTGAAATGTACCACATGGTTGCTCGTTCGACGATTATAGTGAAGGCGTTTTGTTGTCAACTCCGCTGCTCGACTTAGGTGCCGTTCACGTGTCTTGCACTCCCACTTGCGCTGGAAGTTGCGCATCATCATGAAGACATGAACCCATCGCAGAGCATATGGAGGTCAAGACCAAGAATCGCCCAGTAAGCTGCAGCTATTCTCTTGTGCAACACCACCACTTTAGAAGGGAGGACGGTTGCATCACACGATCACACGATGCTACGCACAACTACATACATTCACCGCGGGTTGTATAGCCCGTCGCCCGCCGTCTGCCGCCCGCCGCCCGTCAGCTATTCGTAGCATCACAAATCAGCCCTTGATGCGATTGATAGCATGGCGGCCAGGCTGATGATTACCGGTACCTCCAACGTGTGACGACATCTTTCCACGTTCCTTCCCTGTCTGGTCATACTCATGTTGTGGTCGATGTACCTAGTCGAGGCATCGTACCCAATTGTCCTATCTCTACCCATTTTCAGCTTCAACAAGGTGATGCAGAAGAAACAGTTTGTGATACAGACAATCCTGAAAAAGAACTTGCAGCTTGAATCGTACAGGGTCATATTGTCGTAACTGTTATCTGGTGTGATCAAGAGGTGCCCGGTGTAGGTTGTTCTGACCAAGTAAGTATCCGTTGGGTATCTCTGCTGCTACAGCCAACGCACGGTACTGTTTGAGGTGACTCAAGAGTCAAGAGTCGGCTCCATTCGCTCCTTCTTCCTCTTCTCTTTTACCCTCTTTCTTTTTTTTTTCTTTTTTTTTCATCATCTCGAGTTTTTCTCAACCCTGTTGTCTTCCGTCTCCTTTCTTCTCTCACAAGAACTGCCTGCGCTTCTCGCCCTCTATGCCACTACTTTTCCAACTTCGATGTCTGTGGGTATAGAAAAGACTCACTCCTAACATCTTTCCTGCTAAGAGGACCCGGCGGCCGCTATTTATAGGCGCAACAGAGAAGCTACAAGCCCGATTCAGTCCATCTGCACGTTTTCGACTCCCTCGCCCCAAGCGAAATCGAGAAGGCAACCTTGATATCCAGTGTCGGTACTTCTGCTTTCACTCCAGAAAAGCTACCTGCGTGGTAAAATTGTCGCCGAGCACACGAGTGATGATAGTTGTCTGAGGGCTGTTCATCAAGTGCCTCGACTTTCAACGTCGGCCTCAACGGGCTCTCATCAGTGCAGTGGTTCTATGGCGGCTTCTGACTCGACGACGTCAATTAGATCCTCGATATTACGAGATGAATGGCGTGGAAAACCTAGCTTGACCCTCAAGGTTGACAAATTACCTCTGGATGTCTCTGCACGGCACATATGGCAATGGTTCTCCCCAGAGGGCACTGTTGTCTTGATCAATCTGTTCGCCAAGTATGGTGCAACGTCAGTTGTGATGAAGTTTGAGCCTCCTCCACGGAGCAGGTTCTGGACCAACGGCTTCTTGGTCCCACATCCTGATACTCAACGTTTCCCCCAAGGATTGAAAATATATCCTTATGAGGACATGGGAAACTCAAAACACCGTCGCTCGGCCAACGATGCTTCCCACATGCACAACCGGACAGGCAAGGTCACGCTTGTACTAGAGTCGTTGGGCTTCGGGTGCATGGTAGAGCCAACGTTAATGCATGTGCTAAAATCGATTCACACGAAGCAAGGTGCCAGGCTTGAGCTTGATCGACAGAGAAAGCTGCTCACGCTGCTTTTCTCGTGCTCGACGAAATCTACATCATCAAACAATTGGGCGACATCAAGAGAATACAAAATTGTCATAGACATCCCTTCTATCAAAACGGCTCTAGAGGCTCAGGAAAATGATCGGCGGCATTTGGTTTTTGCCTTGCCTCACCCACCTGATTACTTTCGCAAAATGGAAAATGTACTAGACAGCTTTGACAGCAACCCTCAAAGGTGGACTCCAGATAGGGCTTGGTGTCGAGCGACCAGTATACTCCAAGATGACGAAGCCCAGATTGGTCTCCCAGTCGCCCTTCATGATGAGCCTGATGATTCTCAAATCAATATTGGACGGTGGACGGCTTTCCGATTGTCATTTGACACCAATAGCGCGCGTGATAACAGTGTGTATGAAGTCCTGCAATCTACTCTATCAGAATGCAACGTTTTCCGCCATCCCAATTGCGCGTTTAACATGAGCAAGGCTGTCAGCGCATGGGAATATCTGGACCCTCCGTGCACAGGAGGCATCAATCAACAACCGTCGGCCGAGCTTGGATCAGTACCTACTGTGCACCTGGATTTCAAAGTCCGCTATCAGTTGGAGGTTTGCATATCGAGAGGTATATTATGCGAGTATAGCATTGGCCTCGACTTTCTCAAGCACCTAGCTGCCCTCGCTGCAGTCTCAAGTGAGCACGCCACTCGGCGACTTGAATACCTTGCTGACATGAATGAGAGACTTTCTGAGCCCATGGATCTTTTCGAGATGGAAGACGCAAAGTACCACGTTCCCCATGCTGGAGTGCCTGAATACTGTGCAATCGTGCGAAAGATATACATCACCCCGACCACGATGCTCCTATCTTCACCGACAATCGAAACTTCGAATCGAGTCTTTCGAAAGTACGACTGGCTCCAGGATCGCTTTTTGCGCGTCCAATTTGTTGGGGAGCCCGAGTTTGGCCGGATCAATGCAAATAGGCAAGACAATCAAGACATCTGGAGACGGGTGAAGAGGACCCTCTATGAGGGAATCCGTATTGGATCTCGAACGTACAAATTTCTTGCCTTTGGAAGCTCGCAACTGCGAGAGTGCAGCGCTTACTTCTTTTGCCCCATCGAACGTCTTTCATGCCATGATATTCGCGCGTGGATGGGCGAGTTTGATCACATAAAAGTTGTTGCCAAGTATGCCGCTCGTCTGGGGCAATGCTTCTCCACGACAAGAGAAATAAAAGGCATACCCGTACCTCGGGTCATTTACATACCTGATATAGAGAGAGATGGTCTCTGTTTCACAGATGGTGTTGGCCTCATATCAAAATTCCAAGCGCAGGTAATTACGCAAGACATGAGATTAGATGTAATGAGCGAACCAACTGCTTTTCAGTTTCGTATGGGAGGTAGCAAAGGAGTACTTTCGGTGTGGCCTCAGATCAAATGGGGAGAAGTGCACATTCGCCCCTCCCAGGAAAAGTTCAAGTCCCTGTCCAAAGGCCTGGAGGTGATTAAATGCGCAAGCCGGGCGACTGCAACACTCAACCGCCAGACGATTACCATTCTGGAGAGTCTGGGCGTACCTCGCCGTGTGTTTATGAATCTGTTGGACGAGCAAATCAAGGCCTTTGAGAAGGCCTCACGGGATTCCGCGGCGGCTATTAAATTACTCACGAAATTTGTAGACGAACGACAGAACACGCTTCTTCTTGCCGAGCTTTTGAGGGCCAAGTTTAAGACTGTAGAGGAGCCTTTTACTTCCAACCTCTTGAAAATCTGGATCTCATGGTCATTCAAGCTCCTGCGAGAAAAGGCACGTCTACACGTCGCCAAGAGCGCTTTTGTTCTCGGCTGCGTGGATGAAACGGGCACCCTGCGAGGCCATTCCCGCGAGACGGAAGGCTCCGCCCTCAAAGACATCAACCAGTTGCCCCAAATCTTCCTACAGCTGACAGACTTTGGTGGATCTGCGAAGACGGTCGTAGAAGGCGTCTGCGTCGTCGGACGCCATCCGTCGCTTCATCCCGGAGACATCCGCATCGTGCAGGCAGTGGATAATCCGAGACTGAGACACCTTACTGACGTGGCCGTGTTTCCCTCTACGGGGGATCGCCCGGTCCCGAGCATGTTGTCCGGGGGGGACCTCGATGGAGACGACTTTTTCGTCATCTGGGAGCCTGAGCTTATTCCGCGCGAGTGGAACTATCGTCCAATGGATTATGAGGGCCCAAAGCCGCTCGAGTTGGAGCGAGATGTCACTGTGGACGACTTGCAGGACTTTTTTCTTCATTATCTTCAGAATGATGTTCTGGGATTGATTGCCGATTCGCATTTGGCATTTGCCGATAGACATGGACCGAAATCGCCGCTATGTAAGATTGATTTCTATTCTCTCCCTTATTCTGTCCATTCCTTTCTCGCATACCAAGTCCCACGACTAGGCGCTAATCATGACATTCACCAAAGGCTTAGCGTTGGTTGACAAACACTCCAGAGCGGTGGATTACCCCAAGACCGGACAGCCTGCGAATTTCGACATCAGTGAGCTACCAAAAGAATGGCCGCACTTCATGGAAAAGAGGAGCACCTACCGCTCAGAAAAGGTCCTAGGCGCAATGTACGACGAGGTGGTCAAGCACAGCCCCAAATTCGATCCTAGCTGGGAGCACGCATTTGACAAGCGAATCACAAAGCGCTTCGAATTGGATCAGAGCACTCGCGACACAATCAAAGCCATCAAACTCCAGTACGACGTTTCCGTGCGTCGCATCCTCGCTCAGCATGAAGTTCAGTCGGAATTTGAACTTTACACGGGCTGGTGCATGACCAAGCCCCGCATCGGCAGCGACTACAAAAGACAAGAAAGCCTCGGGCAAGAGTACGAGGCTTTGAAGCAGCGCTTCAGAGACCAGTGCTACAATCTCCTTAGTGAGGATGAGCCTGAAGCTCTGGATAAGCTAGTTGCGGCCATGTATATGGTCACGGAGGAAGAGGTCCAGGCTGCGCTTAGAGATGACGGACACACGGTCCGCAGCGTGGAGTCCAGTGGCGGTGATGAGGGTGCTGCTGACAACGACCCCAACATGCCGCTCATCAGTTTCCCGTGGATCTTCCACTGGGTCTTGGTGCGGATTGCAATGGGGAGCTCGTATAGGCCTGGAAAGGTTATGCTTGCGGCAGCACAACGTGTTCCTTCTGTCAATTATAAGATGAGATCCCTATTTGGGGATCCCCAGTCTCTTGATGTGCAGAGAGGCATTCGTGCCGTGGACGGGAACGCGTCTAGTGAAGCAGCAGGGACAGGTCCTGTCCAGGGAGACACTTTGATAGTCGAAGCGACCGAGGGAATGACTAACATTGTGGTCGATGATGGTGAGAATGACGACGAGGGTGATGACGAGCAATCATCTTTTGTGGAAAATTTCGAGGCAGATCCAGGGGAAGAAGCCGCAGTCGATCGATTGTTTGCTATGATGGGATCATAGAGAAAAGGAGGCTGGGGAGTGGAGGGTGCACATGAAGGCTGGCCTCACAGTACAGATACTGAAGGCTGGCCTCACAGTACAGATACTGAAGGCTGGCCTCACAGTACAGATACGCATGTATGGACGTGAGTCGTACATAAGAAGACTGCCTCAGCAGAACGACAACACGAGGCGAATGGACTGGACTTACTGCCCCGTAAATTGTAATACACTACATCATGGCACGTCTTTGCCCTCCTTCTTTTGGTTGGATACCTGATGTGCATCGCGTTGTGATGTATCATGTGGTACATGTGCGGGAAGGCATGTATGATATGCGGCGCTAAGTATAGTACGGGGTTCATCAGGGTCTCATAGGGATCTGTTTGTCAGGACTTTTATTAAGGTGCTCCATTGTGAAAATGCTGCTAATAGTAGCTATGCTATGCGAAGATTGTGCTATCCAAGTTAGTATGTAAGTAGGTATGTATTAGTATCCTCTCGGAGCATTTCAGACATCATGCGCTTTACAGTTCCTATTATTCTCTTTGACGGTATTCCATGTGCTCCATTATGGAAATGCTACTGATATTGTTATCTATTCATGCTATGCGAAAATTTGTGCGTACGCGATGCTGTAGTGTAAAGCGAGGATTTCATGCTCTCATAGGGGATCCGTTCATCATGCCCTTCCTTATTGTTTTGTCTTTCTTTTCTTCCCTTTTCTTCCTCTTCTTTTTCTTTTTAGACTTTCCTTCATCCGGATCCTGATCTTGATCTGGATCTGTGTTATGTATCATCTTCTTCCGAGTGCCACCCCTACACTGCGGCACCACGACGACTACTTACTCCGATTCATTCAGTGCATCCTCCCCCCCGCCCTTTAAAAAAAATCAAAAAAATCACTTCTTGTAAGGAGCCGGCCCGATCATAAGCTCCGGTCTCACAAGCTCATCAAACTCCTCCGATGTAAGCGCCTTGAGCTCCATGGCGCTCTCCTTGAGAGTAAGACCCTTCTTGTGCGCATTCTTGGCGACCTTGGAGGCCATGTCGTAGCCAATCTTGGGGTTCAGGCAGGTAACGAGCATGAGGCTATAAGGGGGGGAATATTGGTTAGTGACTCTTTGTCCCATGTGCATATGCGGTTTACTTCTCTCGGGCCACGGCAGAGGGGAATGGGGGGGAGGGGAGGCAAGAAAGGTAGGACGGAATTAGGTAGGTAGGTAGGTAGGTAGGTAGGTAAGTAGGTAGGTAGGTAGGGGGATAATGACACGTACGACTCCTTCATGATTTGCGCAATCTTCTCCTCATTGGCCTGCAGGCCCACAACGAGGTTCTTCTCAAAAGAGCGCATTCCGTCGGCGAGGATACGCGAGCTGTGTAGGAGATT
Source organism: Claviceps spartinae (assembly GCA_018360215.1). Taxonomy (NCBI): domain Eukaryota; kingdom Fungi; phylum Ascomycota; class Sordariomycetes; order Hypocreales; family Clavicipitaceae; genus Claviceps; species Claviceps spartinae. The sequence continues at coordinate 20,108 of SRPX01000393.1, forward strand.
GCGAATGACGAGGGGCTTGTACACGTTGAGCTCGAACTGGCCATTCATGCCGCCAATGGTAGTAGCCACGTTGTTGCCCATGACTTGCGCGCAGACCATGGTGAGGGCCTCGCACTGGGTAGGGTTGACCTTGCCAGGCATGATGCTGCTGCCGGGTTCGTTTTCCGGCAGGGCGAGCTCGCCGAGGCCACAGCGCGGGCCGCTGCCGAGGTAGCGGATATCCTGGGCGATCTTTGTGAGAGAGGTGGCGAGGGTGTTGAGGCTACCGTGGGCCTGGACGATGGCGTCGTGGGCGGCGAGAGCCTCGAACTTGTTGGGGGCGGTCTCGAAGTGTGTGCCTGTCATGCGGGAGACTTCCTCGGCGATGGCCTCGGCGAAGCCCTCAAAGGTGTTGATGCCGGTGCCGACGGCGGTGCCGCCCTGGGCGAGGAGGCGCAGATCGGGAAGAGAGCTCTCGACGCGCTTGATGCTGAAGTCGAGCTGAGCGACGTAGCCTGAGAACTCCTGCGCTAGAGTCAGGGGCGTGGCATCTTGTAGGTGGGTGCGGCCGATCTTGATGATCTTCTTGGCTTCGAAATCGTCCACCTTGGCCTGCAGAGCGGCGCGGAGGCTGCGGAGGGCGGGAAGAAGCTCGTTCTCGAGGTCGAGGACAGCGGCGATGTGCATAACGGTGGGGAAGGTATCGTTGGAGGAGGCGCTGCGGTTGACGTGGTCGTTGGGGTGGACGGGCTTCTTGCTTCCCATCTTGCCGCCGAGGATCTCAATGGCGCGGTTGGAGATGACCTCGTTGGCGTTCATGTTGGACTGGGTGCCGGAGCCGGTCTGCCAGACGACGAGGGGGAAGTGATCCATGAGTTTGCCGTCGGCGACCTCCTTGGCGGCTTGCTGGATGGCCTGACCAATCTTGGGATCTGCGAATCGAGAGCAGAGACAACGCGACGATGTGTTAGCTGGAGGGCTCTGGGCTACGCAAAAGCGCTCAGGGGGCAGGCTACTCACCGAGACCAAATCGCATGTTGACCGTGGCAGCAGCACCCTTGAGAATACCAAAGGCCTTGACAATGGGAGGCGGCATGCGATCCTGGGGCTGATTGATGCGGAAGTTCTCGAGCGACCGCTCCGTCTGAGCGCCCCAGTACTTGTCGCCGGGGACCTGGATCTCGCCAAAGGCATCGCTCTCAGTCCGCGTAGCCTGAGCCATGGTTCGCGCGGTGCTGTGCAGACTGCGAATACCTCTGCCGGTGGATTGCAGGAGTTGACGTTGAAGCTGGAGTTGGAGTTGCGGGGTCGCAACGGCTCGGGTTAACGACGCCGCAATCGCAGATCGTCCAGCTCTCGGCAAGCTGTTGGTGAGAGCCGAGGCCAGTCCTTTACTGGACGCGCTTCGCAACATGGTGTGGTGGATTTTTTGGTAAGGAAAAAAAAAGCCAAATAGGGGTCGAGCGCAACGTCGCTAATTGCTCTAAACGCGCAAAGGTAAAATCAAGGCCGTTGAAAAACGTCAGACACGCGTTCGCTGAAGAGGTTATGACATAGGCATGTATGTACATACAACAAGAAAAAAAAAGTTGAAGATTCGCGCGAGAGATCTACGGGTTCAACAAGGGGCTAGAAAAAAAGGTGCTTCCGGTTTTTCCCTTTTGACCCAAGGATCTGCCTATTGTGTACGGAGTTACATAGCCGAAGAAATGGCTGGCTCATTCAGGACTATGTATATACTATGGTACTACGTATATACTATGTACTCCGTAGGAAGGACTCAGAAGGAGCCGAAATTGCGCGCCGGGATTTTTGTTTGTCCAGCCGCCGCCAAGCGGTTGCTGTTCAAAAAGTCCTCATTGTTGGCGAAAACCCACTTTGATGTCTCGATCGATGGGACAGGGTGTTGCAACTGCAACGATGCACATGACGATGTCTATGCGTTCGCCATTATGTATGGCGGACTTGATCGTCTTGCAGTGACTTGCACGGGAAACCGATGCATTGAGGGCCCTACCGGAGCAGAGAATAGATGCGGACGACCAACAGGACTTTTATAGCATGATGCTATGCTGGCTCCATTGTCGGACGAGAACGTTCACCGTTTGCAGTTGGTTGCACAGGCACTTTGGACGGGAGTCACGGGACAAATGTCTGATGAGACTCTGAGTGGTGTACGTGGTGTTGCAGTTGAGTGACTTGGTCATCTGCTCATTCGTCATCGGTTTCGTCTCTGCATCAGTGCATCTAGGTATGTACCTAGGTACTCCGTGAGTCCACGACGGATGTCACCTCCTCCAGCTTCAGACTCACATCGCTGTCCTCATCCGCCAACGATTGATTGAACCTCTCCGCACGAACCACCATGGCCAGCAACATCACTCCCTTCAAGATCGACGTGCCCGATGCCGCCATCACCAGACTCAAACAGAAACTAGCCCTGTCCGACCTCCCCGCCGAGGTCGAATTCTCCAACGACTGGGCGTATGGCGCGCCGCGCGACGATATCCGGCGTCTCGCAACGTACTGGCAGGACGGCTTCGACTGGCGCGCCCAGGAAGCAAAGCTCAATGCTACACTCTCGCAATTCAAGACCTCCGTCGACGTGGAAGGCTTCGGGGCCCTCGATATCCATTTTGTGCATAAGAAGAGTCCACGAGCTGGGAGCATTCCTCTGCTGTTCTGCCATGGGTGTAAGCATCTCGCACACATTCACAGTCTATATAGAAGTTTCTGCCCAGAACATGAGACCTGCCTGCTACGCAAAGGATAGAGTAGAATGCTAAGATGCCGCGATGCGCAGGGCCCGGACATTTTATGGAAGTCGCAAAGATCCTGCCTCTTCTGACGGAATCCAGCCAAGGGCCTTCCTTTCATGTCGTGGCTCCATCTCTCCCCAACTATGGCTTCTCAGATGGCGTCACGAAGAGGGGATTTGGCATTGCTCAGTACGCAGAGACTTGTCACAAGGTCATGCTGAATCTGGGCTACGACACATACGGTATGTATGAACCGATAACTGCTGCAATTACGCGCAAAAAACCCAAACGATTGGGATAGAACAAAAAGAGGAAACGAATTGCTTCCCCTCACTCAAACTGACAGTCAACTTTGACACATCCAGTCACCCAGGGCGGCGACTGGGGCTTCTTCATCACCCGCATGATGAGCGCGCTCTACCCAGCCCACTGCCTCGCCTGCCACATCAACATGATCGCAGTCCGCGGCCCTCCCACTCTCACCAGAAACCCCTTGGCCTACCTCCAAGACAGGTTCACATCCGCGGGCAGTCATCCCCCGCACTTCCGCGAGCGCTCCGAATGGTTCGCGAAAGAAGGCCAGGGGTATAGCCACGAGCATAGTACCCGCCCTTCCACCATTGGCATTGCTCTTACAGATCCCGTCGCCCTCCTGGCCTGGATCTACGAAAAGTTGCACGACTGGACCGATAGTTACCCCTGGACCGACGATGAGATCCTGACCTGGGTCTCCATCTACCAGTTTTCCACGGCCGGTGCTGCCGCCAGCGTGCGCATCTATTATGAGCGTGCACACGCTGATCCCAAGACCATAGCCATGGTGCACGATTCCTATGTACCCAATGTGCCGCTCGGGCTGTCCTATTTTCCGAAAGATCTGACACTGCCGCCCTTGTCGTGGGGCCGGACCCTGGGGCCGGTGGTGTATGAGAAGGTTCATACCTCGGGGGGGCACTTTGCGGCGCATGAAGTGCCTGAGCTGCTGGTGCGTGATGTGAAGGCCATGTTTGAGGGTGGCGCAAGGGATGTTGCTGTGCGGTTTGCGAGGGAGCCGGGCTCGCGTGGGTTGTCTAATTTGTGAGGGAGACCTTTATTATTATGTACTACATAATTAGTCACGAAGGTCGTGGTCCGGTTTAGCCATTGAGTAACCCAGTCGGAACTCTAGGTATCTCCTCTGAGGGAGTTTGATCTTAATTTAAAATTGAAAAGGAAGTAGGTACGATGTTCGTACATAGCTGCGTCTGAATAGGCCTCTTCATGTTGATGGACATGACATTCTTTGTGTGATTTAATCCCTGTCATCACAATGCATATCAGCTCTATGCGTACGGAATATACCTATGCAGCCATTTAGTTGACGCGCACCCCTACAAATGCGGCTCGCTGGTTCCTTGTCAGCCATGAGTCAGTCTACTATAGGTAGTCCTAACGTATCGTAGGCTCGCAGCTCGTATTGCTCAAGATCGATCCGTGCTCGTGCAGCTAGGTACGGACAGTAACGGAGCATGTATTCATGCAGTGGGTGATGTTGCATGTGCCAAGTTACAGTAAAGCTCGAGATCAAGTCATCGCCCCGGCTCGTGAATTCCCTAGGCATACCCGTCACAAAGAAATCCATGTATATATACGATCGTAGCTATTCGCGAATCACCAGGGGCTCCATAGACAATCGCCGGGGTCCTTGAGCCTGCAAGCTGCGCTCTTTGAAGCCAAAAATATCGTGAGTCCGATCCCTTGATCCCTTGTCCGAAAAAGAGGAAAAAGCCAAGACTCTCGGCCCTCAGGACTTGGGCTCGTCCTTCTCCGGACCCCGGTTGACTTCAACATTGATAAGCGTCGTACCTGCGCGTCACCTACCAAAAGCACTCTGCCCAGTGCCAAGTAATCTTGTCACATGGACAGGACAAGGAACCTGTCAAAAGAGACGAGCTTCTCACTAATGACAGGGGGTTTTCTATAACCACCAGCAACTTTTAGATGCTTTGCCGTTGTCCTTTCGAAGACTACAGGGACGCAAATATATGCCATGTGAAGCTTCCAAGACTCAAATCGATAACAAATCCATTTCAGTCAACACCCACCAGCCACACTGCGCAACGGCACGCCGTGACTCCTGAAAGCTGACCGAAAGTCATACAATCGCCGGAATCGGCGCATCGGTCATCAATGATCAAGACGTAAAAGTATTTCGCATCGGCGAGAGCGCTGTGGAAGTTCTATTCGGTTTACGCTGCGCAAAGGGACGCAGGCTATATGTAGGTACTCTGTATGTACTCCCCTCGAAATTGGCGTGCACAAGGACACACAAAGTATCATGCTCCTTTCGGCTCCTAATCGTCCCGCAATGAGGAAACCTGCTGGACAATATAGCCCTCATCAGGTAAGGCCACGAGGGGACATTCCCACAGATCAGACAGCTTGGGAACGTTCCCGGTCCCCGGATACCAGCCGACCGAGGAGATATCGTGAGAAAAGACTCGGCCAGATTTTCTGAAGGCTTGGCTTAGCCCAATCGCATCGCCGCGACGTGACGTGACTAAACACCAAGAAGCAACATCATCTCGCTCACCAACCTCCATGGACCATATCCTCAGCTTTCTCCGTCTAAGGATCCCATTCTGCATTGTACGTGTGTGTTGTTGTTGAACGTCCAGTGCTGTCCATCGAAAGATGATAAATGTGGTAAAAGCTGTAAAAGTAGGGGGGTTTGATGGTTTTTTTTTTTTTTTTTTTTTTTTTT
>SRPX01000394.1:0-25567 GCA_018360215.1 Claviceps spartinae
CATCATCTGAAATGTAATTGTATCATTGGTTTTTCATAACATACGCGTGAAATATGAAAATATTTAAATTTCATGAAATTATGCAACCCTACGTCCAGCGACTATCCTTCCACACTGTGTGACACCCTCAGTCCTGACTCCTGGAGTCCTGAGTCCTATGACTCCTATCCCGCACAAGCCAAGTCCCTCGCATACACCTCATCGGCCTCCCTCCGCAGCCTATCCGTCATACGCACCAGCTCGTCCGTCGTCTTCTGCAGAGATGCCTTCTCCGCACCGTCCTCCAGAGACGCTAAACGGGACGTCATTTTTCTCACCTGGTCTTCGAAACTCGCCACAATCCTGTATTTCGCGGCCGAGGCTGGACCTGGGACTGGCCCAGGAGAAGAGGTAGGAGCAGGGCCAGAGATACCGGTTGCTTGGGAGAAATCGTCGTTGGGCCATGCACCAGGTACGTCGTTGTGCTGACAGCCACTCCCTCTGGTGGCGTCCATGAACGGCACTGGTCCTCTTGCGCAGAAGGGGTGTTCGCCTTGGTCGTAGTTTCGAGGGCCCCAGGGGTGCATAGGATGTATAGGATGCGTAGGGTGCGCGAGGGGAAACCAGTGCATGGGGTGCATAGGGTGCATAGGGTGCGAAGGACGCGCAGGGTGCATAGGGTGCCCTTGTCCTGCGAATCCAGGAACTCCCGGAAATCCTTGAGCTCCAAAAGCTCCAAACGGTCCAAGAGGTCGTTGCGGCCGTGGAATCCCAGGACCTCCCATCGGAAAATTCTCGCCACACATTCCCTGTGGCCCCATGAAATAGGAGCCGTGCTGCGAGTGTCTTACGCTACCTCGTCTAGACGCGTAGCTCTGTGAGAGACGCGCAGAAGATGCGCTCGTAGCTGTCGCCGTCGCCATTGCCATAGCGGATATAACCTGGGGATCGACAGGCACGGGAGGAGCAGGCATTCCACCAAAGGGACCGGGACCGCCTCGACCGGTTCTCCCCTTTCTCAAGTCCTTGTACGCCCTGCGCACCTCTTTCGCATTCTGACGCCGTTCTTGCTTCTCGGCTCGACGGCGTTGTCGCCGCTCACGCTTGTGCGCCTTGTGGGACTTCCTCTGTGTTTTTTTGATGCCCCTCCACTGCGCCTGTAGGGCTTTGATCTGGCCCTTGAGGGCCCTTTTATTTACAGAAGGGCCCTGGTAGGAAGGCGTGGTCCCGGGCATCGTCTTCAGGGACTTGAGCTCTGACTTGAGCGCCTCGACCTCGCGCTTGGTGTGTATCTGCTCAGGGTGGGACGCCCAGTCTTGCAGTCGCGCTGCGTAGAGGGGCAGCTGGTGCTCTTGGATGTCGTTATAGTCCGGAAGAGAGCCGACGGAGGAAGATGCAGAAAAGCTGGACGTTACGGATGAAGCAGTCGAGGATGTGGACAGAGCACGTGGTCGTTTTTCGTCGTGGCGAGAATGACGTGGACGCCCCCTTGTGTCTTCGTGGGCGTGGACGGGAGGGCGACTTTCATAGTGAGGGGGCTCATGCGAACCTCGCTCGGGATGATCGAAAATACCAGGACCAGGATGGCCATGCGGGGTATCGTTTGCGGAGTACAAGTCTTCTCCACGATCAGAACGACACCATCCCGAGTTGCCGTCCATGGACCACGAAGAGGCTCCCATGGAAGCAGGAGGGTTGCCAAAAGTATCCTGGCTGAATGCCTTGTTGTCAGAGTTAGGGCCACCATTCTGACGGCCAGGACTCCCAACTTTGCCATCTTCTTGTCCTGCTTGGTCTTGCCCCATCGAAGCCCCCTTGTGATCTTCTGTGAAAGTACCTTTGCTGTTCTCAGGTGGAAAGATGCCACTATGATAATCATCAAAGGATAACCCCTCCAAGCTCGTCGTACATGCCTCGACTTCCTGCTGCACATGCGGTCCAAAATCCTGCTCCAGCACAAGATGTATACCCCTTGGCCCAAAAAACTGGTCGTTCCACTGCTGTACAGTTTCTCTAATGGCCCTCCTCCTCGCCGCAGCTGCTACTACTGGATGTTCCTCACGCATAGTGTCAAGCTGCGGCTCCATCCCATTCATAGAACTAGCAGCAGCATCATGCTCACTCGTTCCTTCGGCCCTCAGTTCTCTCTCCCAAACGACCCACGTTTCCCTCGTAGCAAGACCTGGCAGTAGGAAGTTCAGAAAAATGGCCCAATCCCGACGGGTCACGTCTCTGGCTGCCAAGTCGTCCTGGTAGGGAAAGTTGCCCGGAACAGAAGAGTCCTGGACATGGAGTCCGACAATGAAGGTATCTCTCTGCAGGCTGATGTCCGCAGTAGTAGGGACACGTCTTGAATCAAAGTATCGTGTCGCGCTCGCGCTGCACTGCGCGCGCAGCATCTGATTTTGCTGAGGGGAGTTATGGTAATGGTGTGCGCTTGAAGACGTGCGCGGCGTCATGGGAGGCGTATAGATGACATGGTCCCCGGTGCCAGAGGAGGAGGAGAAGGAGGAGATGCATGATGCCGCATCGTCGAGAGGGGCAAGACCAGTACGTGGTGAACTGGTATAGGTGTTTGATTCAGAGTAAGGCGGGGGCGGGGCGCCGTCGGCCTGGTGGAGGGTATTTTGTGTTCGTCTCATGGCTGCCTATTTTCCAGCACGTGTGTCCTTGTAAAGAGAAGAAGAGGATGAGTAGGATGCCGTGTTCTATCGCTGGAAATACGTGCAAGTCAAGCAGTGGAGGTGCAGTGGAAGTGTCTTGGAAAATGACAAGAGAGGAAAGAGAAATGTAAGGAGAGGGTAAATCGTAAACGTGAGAAGACGGTAGAAGAGGGGTAACCGGAGGGGAATAGCGACGTGATATCTTATTAAGCTACCAAGGACCAGCATGAGCACTCAACTGTCAACTAAATAAAAGCAATCCGAAACGATAGGGAACTACACAGCCCTGTGAGTCTATGGCCAAGGCTGACTTTGTGCTGCCTCGACAGGTCCAACGTGAATCGTGATCGCCTGACTAACATGTGGACTCGTGGCCACTGCAGCCACCGCGTTTGTCCTGAGGTGATCCGTTGACCAATCAAGACGTGGTATCAATGTATGGTTGTATCACAGTCATCTTCGGCTGAGTAGCATCAACGTGATTCGTGGGTCGCTGGTGGAATGAACGCATTCTCCAGCTGGTTTGCCTATTGAATTGCGCGATTCAATGGCCTTCTATGGCCGCTACCAAATAACAGCCTATGCTGCCCGTTTGACGCGCAGCACAATTCTTCTCGCCGTTCCTTTGCTACGTGATATAAGCATAACTTTCAACCTTTTCCAGGTGCTTAGTTTGTGTATTTAGATAGATCTCAGCATCTTTGCCTGCATTCAACCAAGGGCTGAAACCGATCATCGATCGGAGGGGTCGCCAAGATGAAAATCAGCGTCCTCTTGCTTGTAGTGGTCCGAGATTAAGCTGGCCAAGTGCTCCCGGGAGTGGGTTCCCCTAAAAATTAAGGTTAGTTCCCAAATGTGGAACAAGATGAAGACTAAGAAATGGGAGGAGGAAGAAGAAGAGTAGAGTAAGAGAAGAAAAAGACGCCGAACGTAAGGAGAAAATTGACGAGAAAGAAAAGAGAAGCCTCGTACAGATTGGTAATGTAGGTATCGATGAACTGGGCAGGAACCAGCTCCGTTACGGCAGTCCGAACCTCCACGCCGTTCACAATACTACCGTCAGAAAAGCTCACAGAGCTCGACGGATCGCCCCACTCGATGAGTGAATCCTCGTCAAAGGGATTCACAGGACTGAGTTTGTAGACTCCAGCCAACACCACTACTGCAGTGCCCTGCTTTTGCGCAGCTCTGGCAATAGTGCAAGCGCCCGCATCGGTGACGGCACCTCCGTTGGCGACGATGGTTCTGGCGCCGAGAATGACTTTGCTGACTTGTGGCATATAGGCCATCAGGCCAGAGTTCATGACGTTGATGACCGTGATTCCTGATGCCGTGAGCTTTTTGCGGAAGTTGGCATATTGAACGCTGCCATTCTGTTGACGAGTGGCTTCCGTGACGATCAGGACGGTAAACTTGCGCTTGGCTGCCGCTCGGAGGATAAATCGCTCTACAGTTGTCGATGGCTGATGGACAACAATGTGGTCTCCGGGTCGAATCTGTACCTCAGCAAGCGCGGCAATTTGGTCATCCACGGAGCTGATCTCGTCCTTGATCTCTTCGATTCCATCAATGACTTCTGATCTGAGTGCATGAATCTGACTGTTCGTCTGGTGTGCAAGACGCGTTGGAGTCGAGGTACCCGAATTGCGGTGTGGCGAGCATGTACCATCGCCGAGAGAGGGCGACGATACGGAAAGGAGGTGGAACAAGGACTTTGGCACATTGACAGAGCTATATGATGACAAAGGTCCTGGTCGCGGAGGCGGGTTAGCAGTTTCGGACAAGTCGCTGCCAGCCGAGCCCTGCTTTGTGTACGACGAAAGAAGCCGCTGCGAAACGCTCGTTGGATCTGAGAGAAGAGGAGGCGTCATGGGTGCTTCACTCGGCGTCTCGCTTGATGCTTCGTTTCGGTCTTCGACTGCCTCATCGCGAATGAGGGCAAGGATTCGGCGTACGATGTTACCGATGACGAGCTCTCTCGGCTGAGCCTCTACCAACCGACGACCCATTCGAGAGACATTGTCGATAAGTCCATCCACGTCATGCCACTTGGAGCGCGCAACGACTTGGAGGAGAATATGAGCCGTGGCCACGGCGCACGGCTCCGATCCTCGTATCTGCCGCCTCTTGAGAAGTCTGGAAGTGACGGGTCAGTGATCAATGGTCCGGAGCGGCCTCATGAACTGCCATGAGCTGCCATTTGCAAGGCGGCACATTGGAGTCCCTGTGCTTCGATGGGTGGACACTCACGAGATGAGGTTCTCGATGGCTGCCTCCAAAGGCTGCCCTCGAAAGGACTTTAGGTATTTTTCCAGATCAGGCGCATGGGCCGTCGTAGCGGAAGGCATCTTGACGCAGAGAGATGAGTCCGTTGCGTATTATTAGCTGGGCCGGGTGGTGCGTAGACGGGCTCCGACTTTTTTTTGTTCGCGACGAAGAATTTGAAAGCTGGAATCTCGGATGACTGTGATGCGCGACCCGGACTTTGGTGGTTTTGTGAGCCTGTGAGGTCAACTGGTGGCACAAGGCGGGGCAACCACGTCAAGGGGTGGGCCCTGGTGCCAAGAGTCTGGACTCTGTTTGGACTCTGGAGTCTGGACAGTAAGAAGCTTGAGAGACCGAGCGACTTGCTTGGATTTCTGAATTATCGCGCAGATGGGATGAAGCATAGGAAAGTCATACGTAATCCTTGTAACATGTGAGGAATGACCTCGGTGTAGAATAAATAGACTTATGGCCAGTGGACGAGGCACCCGACAACGGACAAGTACACCACTGTACATACATACATGAAGAACGTTACAAAGGAATCATGACCCGCTCCAGGGCAGCTTGGGGCAGCAGCGCCTTCTTAGCAGCTCTGTCAAAGGCAGGCAGAGAGGCAGATGTCGCCGTCTTTCAACCCTCAACCTCAGACCTTGTCCCTCAACAACCCAAACCACGACTGCGCATGGCTATCGCATCCTGAGGCTCGTTACTGCTGTCAACCAGCTCAATGCGAACGCCTGAACAAGCCCCCCTTTGATTGCTTGTCTGAACCCCAAGCCAAACGGTTAAACACCCAACCCCCCTTCGAGCTGACATCACCCTGCCACGTCGATAGAGGCGCCCTCTCAGGCGGCTTCTGTATCTTTCCCTCGCGACGCGTCCGCGACTCGGCGGCTGCTTGGTCCATTTCCATACCCACCCGCCGAATCCTACTCTCCGGACAGCCCTGGCTACCTCATGGCTGGCTGTCCGTGTCCACGATGAACTCGATCAACATCATTACTTCCCGCGTCTCACCCTCTCCGAGCCCGAATTCGTCCCGGGCAAACAGCCTCGGCAGCCTCAGCGTTGGCCTGATGTCGGACGATAAGTCTAGTGATGCGACAACAGAGGGCAAATACGAACATCAGGCCGAGTCGTTCCCGGGATTTGACGACAGCGGCCACGACGAGCACGACGAGGAGAAACTCCACGAAAAGACTAGTCGTGCAGCTGGCGAGAACACGCCGTTGCTTGACGGAGGCAAGCATGGCAATAAGCGGAGCAGCTGGTGGCACGCGATACCACGGAGGTTTATGTCCAACCTCATCAGCTCGATCAGATGGGTACTTGCTACTATTGCGTCCCCCGCGATCCACCTAATGGCATGCTTCTACGATGAACAAGGCGTCTTTGCACCCTTGAAACAGCTGAGGAAGCTTTTTGGCGTCCGCAAGGGGAGAAGTCTGGATGGCTACAGACCTCATGGCAATCGATCCGCAGCACCTCCGGTAGCGAGCTCGCAGCCTTCTGGGTACCGCCGTATCGCGCCGCGCCCTGCCTCCTTGTCCAGTTCATCCAACTCCGGTCAATCCTCGGAATCAGAAGGCGAACACTCGACGAGCTCGAGCGGTCGGCACGAAAGATCAAACTCACTCAACCCAGCAGAAGAATTGCGCTCGGCCAGAAGATCGATACGAATTAAAGTCCACAACGATGATGCTCTGCGACAGCGCAAGCAGCACCGCCGAGCGAAATCCTCAGAAACCCAAGTGAAACCCAGTAATCAAGATCTTTCCGCACAACTCAAATCTCCTACATCTCCGATGGCGGCCTTGACGAAATATCCAAAGACACCCGCTCCGCCACGCCCGTTAATTCCTCGACGACAGCCCTCCTACTTGAAACTCGATGCCTCTGCCAAACACCAGAAGACTCTAATTCTCGATCTGGACGAAACTCTGATTCACAGCATGTCCAAGGGCGGCGGTCGCAGCAGCGGTCACATGGTCGAGGTACGGTTAAACACCGCGTCGTTGGGCATGGGCAATGCTGCCGGAGGCGCTGCACAGCATCCTATACTGTACTGGGTCAACAAGCGCCCCTATTGTGATGAATTTCTGCGAAGGATCTGCAAGTGGTTCAATCTAGTCATCTTCACGGCCTCGGTGCAAGAATACGCCGATCCGGTGATTGACTGGTTGGAAGCTGAGCGCAAGTACTTCTCTGCCCGGTACTATCGCCAGCACTGCACGTACCGTCAAGGCGCGTACATCAAAGACCTGAGCTCGGTGGAACCAGACTTGAGTAAAGTCATGATTCTGGATAATAGTCCACTGAGCTACCTATTTCACGAAGGCAAGTAGATCAAGTCTCAACTCCGTCTTGAAACCCAACCTGCGGGCTCGTACCATCCAAGTCAATTCATCGATCCTCTTGTCTAACCTTTCGGGTATGCTTTAGATAACGCGATTCCTATCCAAGGCTGGATCAATGACCCGACTGACAATGACCTGATGCATCTGGTGCCGCTGCTGGAAGGTCTCCAGTATGTCCATGACGTGAGAGCGCTCTTGGCACTTCGAGGCGGCGAAGACGGACAGCATATGGCGTGAGTAATCGGCAAATTTTGGTGGGACTCAACTGGCGTTTGAAATTTTACTTCTTGATTCAAGGCGGAGGAAGCTTAAGCATGGTGCGTGACTAGCGTTAAGGGAGCTCGAAACACGTCGATGCGGCATTCATTTCTTTTCCCATGATACAAGATGTCACTCTTGTTACATGTGTAGTTATAGTTGTCTAATAAGGCCCTGTCGCCACGATTTGTACAAAGAAAAACGAAGCTCCAAGAGCCGGGGTTTTTGGGGTTGATAATTGCATAAATGGGGCAGTACATGGCCGTGGACTGTCTTGTTTCATTCATTATGTTGAACAAAGGGACTGGAGTAGCTGCCAACCATGGCAGTTCGACGAGCATTCGGGGCGTAGGTAATATGATGAGTCGACAGAAAAGGAGGCCCATAGAGCTTATTTGGGTCTTGGGCCATTGCCACGTTCACTGTCCATGCATGTACGTGTATATATTGAAGGTTCTTTGCCAGTGTCGCCACATCAATATCATCCATTGCGTGATACCTGCAAGGCCCAATCGCCCGAGGGCAAACAAAAGTCGGCAACGCGATCCAATTAACCATGATCTGAATAAGTCGTGTAGATATATGTATCATATATGTATGTATATATGTAGTTTATCGGTATATACATGTGTGGCGGTGCATGACAGCTGCAGAGACTTACCCCGGCCACTGCATAATTATTAGGAGCTTATCAGGTTCCGGATTCAAGTTTCCGATAGATTCTGGGGGAGGAAAGATGGGGCGAGCAGGGGTGCTCACTGCTGAGCTTAAGCCGATGTCGTCGCATCAAGATTCAAGATCCATCATGGCCTCAACAGAGTAGGAGTAGTATGTCCTCGACATTTCAATGATCTTTAATGCTGAAGCAAGCAATGCTGTGCAGGAATTGTTTTTAAAGAGGAAATGCAGCGAGCGCACAGCTTCTCACGAAACCATGTAGCCGACCTTGCCTGCCCAAGCCACCTCTGTCAATTTTCAAGTTGTTGACCGAGTCGGGGTGGATCGCCGGCGCAACAGGGAGCTCCCTGGGCCATCAGCGATCACTGATCACTGATCAGTCATTTTGGGCCCCGTGTCATCATACGTAAAAGTAGTCCACGAGAAATAGGTATGTAGTACAAGCAAAGATTGGTGCACGGGGCCCTCATCTTACTGAAAGCGAAAGCAAAAGAAACAGAATGAAAAAGAAGCGAAGTGGGGAGCATACAGCAACGACAGCGCCTCTTTCCGTCAACAGCCCAAAACAAGCATAGTGGTGACATCATCGCCTGGTAGGACAGGCAAGGAACCGCAGGACCAAGTTATTATGGCTGGTGCTTTAGAAGCAAGAGGCGGGGGGGCTATTCGTTGAAGAAGGGCTGTAGCTTGTGTCCTCGATCTTCCCTTCTACTGTAACTTGGAAACTCTCTCTTGTATTGCTCCTCTTTCTCTCACGCAACGCACAAAACAACCGTACAGTTCTCTCACTCACAACTCTCAAGTCACTATGTCTCTGCACTGTAAGCTCTGTCCTGTTCCTTTTCAATGCTGTGTCTTTCTTTAGACCGAGTGCTTGCCGCTGAGCGACACGTTTCAACATGAGCTGCCTTGCGCGTGTTGAGTCGGGCAAGCACGCGTTGGGAGGGCGAAGCCGTAGGCACAGAGTATCAATCTAACATGTACATTGCTCTTAGATCTCCCTCCCGTGAAGCCTTCGGCCATCGCCCTCGGCACCTTCTTCAACCATGGCATTGAGCTGGCCATCTTGGGTCCTGTCTTCGGCCAGACCTACCAGCGCGCCAAGCAGGCCAACACCAAAGAGGAGTTCATCAAGTCCAAAGAGGCCAGCGGTGCTGCCATCGCCTGGGGCACCTCGTTCGTCGGATCCGCCCTGCAGAGTTATGGCGTCGGCGCCTTGATTAACGCCACTGGCACATTGAGTTACAAGGGTGCTGCTTACCTGGGTGGTCTCATCTTTGCTGCTACCGCTGCTCCCGGGGTAAGTTTCGCTATTTCGCCTTCAGCTTTGATTTTTTTGCCAGCTACGGCGCAGAATCAGTCCATAATTTTGTCACATCCCATGGTCTATGCTCTCATATGGCGTTGAGAATTGCCATGGTGTTGGCACCAGATGATGTGATGATGACGTAGACACGCGGCCTCGGCAACCATTTGAGCCCTTTTTCTAAGGCGCTTACATTCTATACTCGAAAGCCTTGCTAACGCTCTCTCGTACCATAGTTTATCAGCCAAATCTTCACGGAGAGGCGCCCTATCGATACTGTCGGAGTTGGCATCGCCGCGAAGCTGATCGAGACAATCGGGCTGTCAGTGTTCTTGACCTGGTGGGGAACTCGCACCAATCCTTTTGAATAAGGAATTGGTAGGACGTGTATTATAAGAAATACAAGCACGCGGAGTGCTTGAACGCGACGTGTTCGCGTGTTCGGTATCTGGCACGGTACTGGCACCTTTTTAATCAAAGTTTGATGCTGCACTACCTCGGCAGTCTAGATAGCAATTCAGCTTAATTTTGTAACACCTCGACGAACGAATGCAAGTAGGCCTACAACCAACTTGTTAGTGAAATGTATGACACGTGCAAACGACGAGCGAAGGAGCCAATATTGCCATCAGGAGTCACTCGGACAAGATCCATGTCAGCAGACGACAGGAGGTATCAACTCGCGTCGTTCCATCATTGCTCCCTTGGCGAAGGAACAGATGGGAACACGAAAATGTAAACAGATGAAACTTGTCCTTTTCTTTCAAAGCATACGTCTTGATAATGCAGAATTGAACCTGAACGCCTTCGTAACCCAAATCGGCCCTCCTAGCCCTACTGCCACTGGTACTTATACATCGAGATCAAACACAGTGTCCGCAACATCAATTTCTTCCCCTCCCCCCCACAAGTATTTGTCAGACTGAGCTTCAGCATCTGCGAGTGAGGCGTTGCGACCTTGTGCACCAGCTTGCAAGACTACATGAGCCCCATTTCGCAGTAATTCCCAAATACGACAAATATGGCCAAGTCGCCAGAACTTAGTCAAGTCAATACTTGCATCTTCTCTGCCCCTTTCTCACATCCTCCACTTTCGCTCAGGCCTTGGACTCCCCTTTTGTCCAGAACGACTGCTTGGAGTACTCCTTGTTCACCAATTTAACCAGCGAAGCATACGCATCCCCAAAGGACTCAGTATCCTCATTGTCCTTACCGTCGTCCGCGCCAGAAGCAGCAGCCGCCTTCTTCTTGGACTCAGCCTTCTCCATAATCATGACCACGCTGGTGGGACGCTTAGTCTTGGCCGCGGCGCCAAGCTCAGCGCGGGAAGTGACGAAGATGAAGGGCACGTTGTGGTCTTCGCAGAGAACGGGGATGTGGGAGATGACGTCCATGGGGGAGATGTCGCCTGCGATGATGACGACGCCGGGGAAGGAGGTGTATCCGGGGGCGGAAGCGGGGGATTTGCGGAGGGTTTTGACGACTTCTTTGACGCCGCGCTTGAGGGTGCCGTTTTTGGCGGCTATTTATATGAGTGGTTAGCCAAGATGTAATTTTGTCAATTTGTGTTATGTTTTTTGCGCGCCGCCGCCCCAGGGTTCACCGTTCTTTCTTTCTTTTTCACACACAGAAAGAGAAAGACGGTACCAAAAGTACGACCAGAGAAAGGTCGCCAGGAAGGGTAAGGCGCACTTCTTCCAGTCAAAGCGACGGTGAAGGCTTTGAAAAATGAGCAATAGGGTGGGGGGGGATTTTAAACATACCCTTTCGGATCGTCTTGTACACCTTCTTCATACCCTTCTCATCCGCGACTGGCACCGCAAACGGCACCACTGTCCTCTCTAGGGGAAGGGCCTCTGCAGCAGCGGCATCGTCTTCCATGTCTGAATCGTGATCCGCGTCACGGGCGACGGCTTTGGTCTTGGTTTCCTTGCCGCTCTGCGCAACGTCATCCTCCTGGAGCTTCTGGTCCAGCACAGCCGCTAGTTTCTCCTTCTTCTCCTTCTTCTCCTTCTTATCCTTCTTGGTCTTGGAGACGCCACCTTCGTCGCTTCGCTTCTTGTCCTTCTTCTCCTTCTTCTCGGGTCTTTCGGCCGCCATTCTGGTGTGGGAGGATGGGCAAAGCCGCTCGGTATGGGTTTGTGAGGGAAGTCCGTGGGATACTTTTTATCTTCAGAGCAGAAGACAAACAGAAATGAAGATATAGACCAATTCGACGCAAATGGGAGCTGTTCTTTTTTTCCGATGAAAAGATTCGTCCTGTGAAATATGTGCGTTGAAAAGGACGAGGCTGTACCGAAAGACTGTTGTAAAATGTCCGGATCGACTGGCGCGCTCTACAAGAAGTTCTTCGTCCACTCTAGCGGGAGATTCTGCCTCGTTGATTTTTTTTATCACGGCCCCATTGAAACTTTGGATTGGGCTTGGCGTGTGGACGCGCTTACGGAGTACAGTGTTCGGTTGCATGTTGTGCCGGCGCCGGAATGAAGCACGTGACCCACTTGTCACTGGAGGGGCTGGGGCCAGTTGGTGACGATCGCGAACGTAGAAGAGAATGGACGAATGGCGTTTTGTAAGTGCTTCTCCTCTGGCTTATGAGTTCTTACATAGGTGTCCGTTTCATGCAGATGTGTGCAGAACGATTGTCGTGGCAGTGGAAGCCAATGCCGCCGTCAACGTAGGCACGCATGCCGCAGTTCTCAACGCAACAAATGAAAAAGGCTTCAATTGAAAGCATGCGATCATCGCATACCGTAATGGCTTATACAACGTCTATTTCTCCTCCCAGCATCCAGCATGATGTACAGTTTCTTTTCACCAACAATTATGGACTTGCTCCCCTGCCTATCCCGAGGCCTTTACTCCTCCTCTTCGCCAAACTCAGCGCGGCCCGCCTTGGAGTTGAGGTAGTGGTTGCTGGTTCAATCATTAGATGAAATTGTCAAACTCGTTTTCATATCGAAAGCAATCCCCTTACCGCTCGGTAGCCCAGTTCAAGATGCCATATGCGGCAATCATAGGAGGAAGCCAGTAGAGAATTTGGCCCTTGGTGCGGCGGAAGGTGTTGAAGATAGCGTCGTGGAAAGTGCCGACCATAGGGTTCTGTCGGTTGGCAGAGATACCATAGTGGATGATGCCCTTTTGCTTGAAGCCACCTGTTGTCGTCATGTTAGTACTTCAACTGTGTTTGAATGCTCTCGTGTTGGCGCGGTAGTCGTGTCGTGATAATACGCCGCCTACTGCAGCCCGTTGTGCACAGCAATCTACAGCCGTTTCCAGAATATTCGCATTGATTCCATTATAGGGCCGACCGTCCCTTCTCCAGTCCCAGTGAGTTATCTTCTTCGATCGAGGGTATGCCTGCTCTCATTCTTCGAAGTTGCCGAAACGGGAATGTCGTGGTCAAGGAAGTCCATCACTCACCCATGTTTCCCCAGTCACCAATATAGCTACAGAATCGTTAGTTCACATTGAAGCATGAGGAGGTCAATCGGCGAAATGTGTCTTCTCGGTCGTGAAGAATAGACCGCAGGCGGACGAAGTACCCTCGTCCCCCGCGCCGACGGAAGATGGAAAAGAGAATTAGGACGCGAAAGACTCACTGGCCAACCTTCCAGTTGGGCTCACCCCCTCTCAAAGCCTGTGTCGGTCTCATCGTGGCTGGAATCAAAGGATATGCTTAACGTTGAATTCCTTTTCGCTGTTGCGAACGAATCGTCAAGTCGTGACTACGGGATGCGATTAAACGGAAGAAGGGTCAAAGTCTTAGAAAACCGCCCCGAGCGCTACCTGAACAGGCTTAGCGCAGCGACCATGACCCGAACATCAGCCTTTTGGCTGGCCCCATATGCTCTGACTTCTGACTTGCGACAACACTTCAAGAGCTTGGGACAGGAAGTCATCAACTATCTCTTCCACACACCACCACCGACTCTTCAAATCCTTGGCCCTTGCCGCGCCTCCCACAGCAAAATCGCTCGCCTTTCGATTTCGTTTCTTGAGACCAGAGCGTATTCTGCAACATGGCGGCCGCAGCAAAAGCTCTCAATCGCGTGTACCAGCTGGCTGTGCCTGTCACTGCGGGCTTGTTCCTCGCCGGCCAGTCCATCTTTGACGTCAAGGGCGGATCAAGGGCTGTCATCTTCGACAGAATTTCAGGTGTTAAGGAGGAGGTCATCAATGAGGGCACACACTTCCTGATTCCGTGGCTGCAGAAGAGCATCATCTTCGATGTGCGAACCAAGCCGAGGAATATTGCCACGACGACAGGAAGCAAAGACTTGCAGATGGTCAGCCTGACGCTGCGTGTGCTACATCGGCCAAATGTCCAAGCTTTGCCCAAAATCTACCAGGTATGAATAGTCGCCGACTCCCTCCGCAGCAGAGAGCGACATCGTTCTCAGAAGGAAGCGCCCTCCCCTCGACTAACTCATCCATGTGTAGAACCTCGGTGTTGATTACGATGAGAGAGTCCTGCCTTCCATCGGAAATGAAGTCCTGAAGGCCATCGTCGCCCAGTTCGATGCCGCAGAGCTGATTACACAGCGTGAAGCCGTTTCTCGACGAATCCAGAACGACCTTACCCTTCGCGCCGCCGAGTTCAACATTGCCCTCGAGGACGTCTCCATCACGCACATGACTTTCGGCCGCGAATTCACCAAGGCTGTTGAACAGAAGCAGATTGCCCAGCAGGATGCTGAGCGAGCCCGATTCATCGTCGAGAAGGCCGAGCAGGAGCGACAAGCCAATGTTATTCGCGCCGAGGGTGAAGCCGAGAGCGCCGACACTATCAGCAAAGCCATTGCCAAATCAGGCGACGGTCTGATTCAGATCCGTAAGATTGAGGCGAGCAGGGAGATTGCATCGACGTTGTCTTCTAACCCCAACGTGGCGTATCTGCCCAGTGGAAAGTCGGGTAATGGTGGACAATACTTGCTGTCGATTGGACGGACGTAGAGGTCTGAGGCACTGATGATGTTGTATCTATGAGGTCCTGGGGGAAATGACTCATGAGAGACCAAAGGCAAGGCCGCTCTCCACTTCGTTAGTGAGATATACGAGCGACTATGTACTGTAATTCTATGCATTTGAAATGACCCAAAAGGAAACATCTCCACAACGAAGTGATATCACCCTCGATGCTTTGAGGAAGAGTGATATCCTATACACGTCAACTCCAATCATGCATGATTCTATCAATCCAAACCTGTGAGGCAATGAACGAGACTTGGGCCTACGTCTTTTGCGCCTCGATGAATGTCTCTGTGAGCTTTCCATCTGGCCCTTCAGGCTTCCCCGGCGCGCAAATCTCACCACGCACCACCCTCCATCCTTCTCTCTGCATAGCCTTCCACTCATCCGCAATCTTCAACCGTACCAGCTCCCCCGCTGCTATCGCATCCTCAGCGGAGTCATGTCCCGATAGCTGTGGTCCAGACTCCACTTGAATCTTCTTGTTCAGATGCGTTTCGGCGAGCATTTTCAGGCTGTTGCGGTACGGCAAACCCCCTCTATGGGGATACAACAGCACCGTGTCGATGAGCGTAGGGTGGACTATGCGCACGGCATTCAGATCATTCTCCAGCCCGTGCCCGATTAATGGCGTCGACGGTGCCAGGAGTGCAAAGAGCAAATCTCGCGCGGCTTTGGGAGACGATACCATTTTCAGAGGGTTGGCTTTGGCGGCCGTGCTTGTCTGATCCGTGACGGGGGTCTTGGTTGGGCTGTACTGGTCTTCCTGCGTGGGCGACCATTCTGCTGCCCTGGCCATGTCGTCGGGCCATACACCCGAGTACCGGGAATTGAGATCCAGAATCTCGCCAATAGGCTGGACGAGAACATCCAGTAATATTTCCTGGGTCGGCCAAGCGGTGGCGGTGAGACGTATGAGCTCCATGCCGTGAACCGTGTAGGCCATTTCGCAGTCGAAGCAGACGGCCCTATCCGGGGGCACGTTTGCATTCTCAGGTGTAGCAGCGAAGTTTAGGACCGCAGCCAAGCGCTTTGGATCCCCGGCTTTAAACACATGGTTGTCGTGCGTGAAACAGCCGGCCGACTGTCCGACTTCTTGCCCACAGCATAGATAGCGTTTCGGTGCTCTAGCGATATCGCCGGGGGCTTTCGCCGGAACGTACGCCTTTCCCCAGTGGAAGTTGCATGAGCCGCCGGACGACAGCGCCCCATCTTCTTCCCTGCGGCCTGGGAATACCTGAAAGCGCTGCTGGCAGCGATCGCACCTTTCCCAGCCTTTAGCTGCGTCCAGCCCGCTTTGTGCAGCGGCTACCATCTCCTCTGAAGGGACGGAGGAGACATATCCGTGGGCTGCAAGGCCCGTGATGTCTGTGACGAGACGTTTGAGTAGCACGACTTCTTGTGAGCTCGTTAGCCCGGTGTTGATTTCTTTGGCATTGCTATCACCGTTGGCTGCTGAGTCCTTAGAGCCTGAAGTCTCTTTGATGCGCTCGTTTTTCCACTGAGGCAGCTTCAGTCTCCTGTATTGCATGACCTTGTTCTTCATGACGTTTGCATACACGGCTGGCTTCTCAAGCGCAGCGGTCTGCTCCTCATCCAGGGCCTTGAAAATGACGTCTTGGTCTGACATGACTAGGTCCTCAGGAACAGCAGCATCGCCATCCGTCTTTTTTTGAACCTTGAGCTCTCCATTCAGTCGACTGAATTCCGCGTGCAGTAATTTTAGAAGCCTGAGTCGAGTATCGTAGCTTGCAGGCGAGCTTTTCAAGAGGCGAGGATTCAACGTCTCAGGTTCCCTCTTCGTCTTTGCCGCATCGGTGCCCACGCTCGACTTGCCAACGACTTTCCCGCTACGTTTAATGTGAGAGTTTCCCGGCTTTGAATTCGAGGGGCTTTTCTGCTGCTGCGAGGCTGCGGTGTCATTCGACTTTACGCCAGTAGCTTCCACGTGCCGCCGCATAGGTTGTGACACGGGCCGCGGGGCCGAAGGCGGCGACACCCTCAAGCTCGTTCCCGCATCTAGAACACTGTTCGTTTCCTCTGATATCGACACATGTTGAGTTTGTGAAGGCTCGTCATGCTCATCCGCCTTGATACGTTTAGGTGTTGGTGCGCTCTCGTCTGGTGATCGCTCACGGGACCTCTTCTGGTCTTGTGGGGTCAACGTGACCTCTGGAGGTCTCTCGTTGGCATGGCCAAAGATGCATTGGAAAGCGGTACACGTGTTGCCGGCGGGGCATGGGATATGTTTGAGTGACAAACTCATGATGGTGAATGAAGCGCTCGAGGAGCAAGCATGTTGAGTGCTGGGATGTCCCAGCTCAAGCTGCCTTCGTTTCGCAGGGTACTTGGCTGCTGAAGCTATTCTCGATGTGTCCGACCCAAAGTGTCCACCATTTGATCTCGTCGATGGCCGTCTGAGTATGAAACGTAGGAATCGATGGAGACTGGTGTCAGGTCAGGGCCAAGTCATGACCCAGGTATGTAGGTTCAACGAAGTCCTTCTCATAGGTACCTATGTACCTACCTACCTAAGGTAGGTACCTAAGGTAGGTACCTTGATCATCTCACAAATGCGGGGCCAACACATGCGTTGCAAACTTGCACATGTGCCATTGGCCCATTGATGATGAACATTGAAGGCACGAACGCAGATCATGGGAGCGTCAGAGCTTAGGTAGAAGGCTATCTTTTTGGTAGTCTGCCATTACTGTTGCCGCTGTGATTTTCGTTTGCCAAGAAATCTTATCTGTGATCGTTGTCACTTTTGCCTCAACGCGAAAGGCGGAGAGAATTGTCTGTGCATACTTCTGACGGCTCGTGGTCCAGCAAGTCACGATAGGGAATCAGGAGTGTCTAGATATGTGGAAGTATGAGTGAGTTGCGATTCACGACACCACAATAGATGCTATTTCATATGACCGTTTGAAAATTACGAACTGTGGGGTTATCGTCTTGACCGCGTGGCACCTAAGTGTATAATGCCTCTAATGCCTCTAATGCCTCTAATGCCTCTAATGCCTCTAATGCCTCTAATGCCTCTAATGCCTCTAATGCCTCTAATGCCTCTAATGCCTCTAATGCGTCCTCGCTTCCAACATCCAGCAGTGCCAGCACCGTCAGTCCGCCACACAGTCTAAATGAGTCCTGGAATAAATCGTTTGGTTCTCTTGTTCCAGGCGACCCATTTGTCTCCAAAGACTTCCTTCAGCATGGCTTCCTCATCGAAAATCCGTGCGCTCAATGATATCGAACTCATCAAAACCAACACAACACAAGTAATGAGCCCCCAGCCGTGCAGTCTATTGGAAACGCTCTGTGGGATCCAATAAGCGGGCCATCCGTCCCATCGAACAATTAGCAGCTGAAGCGGAACAAAAATGAGCACTATGCCCGTGTAGCTCGGGTGTTGAATGTAAGCGTAGATGCCCTTCGTGTTCAGCTCATTGGGCTTTGCCAGGCTAAAGGTAAATCGACTACCCAGAGCACCAAAGGCAGATAGTCGTAGCGCCGCTCCCGCGAATATCGATGCGAAGCATAGTGGTGATATCCACGTCCAGCGAAAGAGGTCGGGATTTAGATAGCCATGTTGAGATGTTGTTCTGTCGCCCATGAGAATGGCCACTATGGCGTGGTGGAAACAGAAGCCAAAGGCGAGGAGGCGGCCTGCAAGGACGGCGGCTGGATGACCGACGAAGCTAATGCTGTCCTTGCCCCAGACCTGGCTGGATTTCGGGCTGGGATTGGGAGGTGTGAGGCAGGCCGACGCGAGATACCCAGAGAGGGTGGTGGCAGTGGCGAAGGAGATGGCGGATAGTGATACCATTGCTGCTTTTATGCTGTTTTAATTAAGTGTGCGAAGTATCGGGCACAGGAAATTATTACGGGCAGGCAATTTTCGGGTATCGCTACGGCTCCGCGGCTGGCTATATATGTAGCGGCATACTCTCAAATTCTATCTAGGTTTCGGGATCGATTGCCGATATTTAGGCTTATTGGTTGGGCGCAGCTCTTATCAATCGGTCGTTCGTCGGGTCTCATAAGGCAAGCGGAATTCGCCGTTTCAAGGCTCCGACATGAGGCTGCAAAGGAACATGAGTCAATTGCTCATCTGCGCCGGATGTTCGTTCCAAAGGAACAGCTTCCTAGGTCACGGCGAAGAGAGGGCTCGTGAAAGAACGGCACATAAAGGAGCTGCGAAGGAATGAAGTTCGGGACGTTGCATCAGGTGACATACAAGGGATTTACGTAGCCCACGTGAAGCTCGCGCATCTCTTCATTGAGAATATGTACCTACGGAGTAGATAGGTAGGTACCTATGTAATCCAAAAGCCTTGGCGGCAGAGTCCGAGAGCCTGCTAACAGAGAGTCAGAGACACTAGTCGAGAGCTCGAGACTCGACGGAATGCTTAAACCGAGACTATGGCCGGGCAAGGCTGCTCACGATGGCCGTTTTGAGAACACTCACATCGCAGCCATTATTAGACGGCCATTGTAATTTGTACGTCCAAGTGCTGCGGTCATAACTCATTGGCAAGTCAGATACGGAAGATGGCCAATGGGTCGAGGGCATGACTGGCACTGCACATTCGACTCTCGAGCCATTGGCCTTGTTGAGAGAGCGCCGGGCTGTGAGCCTGTGATCCATTCTGCTAGGGGGGTGATGAACCCGTAAAATTAAAGTCGGCCGACAAAGTCGCTGTACTCCGTAGAACGGGTGTCCTAGCTTCACGTCACGTGCACTGTCAAATCCCGCTGCAGACGCGTCACACGCTGCACAGTGCACACACAACTCCTTCAAGTCCGTCCCGTTCTTCACCAGTTGACCAGATCCAACCTGCGCCGGAGAGGCAGGCGGTTCACCAGAACTTGTTGACTTTGTTTCGCCGTGAAATGCTGGGCCCTCAAAGGACTGCCTTGCATGGTGTCCTGGTCCCCGCTCTGGGCTCCTACTAGACCAGCCCTACGTGTCTGGCCGTCGGCTTCGGCGTCGACGTCAGCGTCATCGTCAACGGTCTACATCAAGCGTCGCATCGCAAGTCCGCCCATTTTCCGGCACGGATTGCGTACTCTGGCCATGGCGCCCTCGATCTATCCCAAGTATGAGGGAGGTGCCCCTGAGGCTGACCACTTGTGCGTGCTCGTTCATGGGGTGAGTCTGTGTGACGGTGTTATTTCCTTGCCGCTTGTCAACGTCATCGCTTTCCCCTGTGGGCGTTCCCTGTACATATGCTTTCGTTTCATGGTACAACTCCAGCCTTATTCGAATTGGTCTTCTCACATCGTTTTCTTCCGTGCGAAATCTAGTTATGGGGTCATCCCGACCACATGAGAAACGTGGCTAAGAGCCTGCGCGACTTGTATTCCCCCAATGAGTTGCGACTTTTGTTTGCCAAGCGCAACATCGGTAGCTTCACCTACGATGGCATCGAGCGCGGCGGCGAACGCGTCTGCTCTGAGATCGAGGAGGAATTGCGCGCCGTAGAAGAGAGCGGTGGCAAGATCACCAAAATCAGCATCGTTGGCTATTCCCTCGGCGGTCTGGTATCTCGGTATGCCGTGGGCTTGCTGTACGCCAAAGGCATTTTGGATGAGCTTGAGTGCATGGTACGTGATGCCTCATTCCGCGTCTACCACGAGTCCCGCATTACACAGCCTGCATGCCTACCCATTTCCAGAGTTCTAACAAGCAAGTGTTTTGCTGATAGAACTTCACCACGTTTGCGTCCCCCCATCTCGGGGTCCGTACACCACTCAAGGGCTGGCACAACCACGTATGGAATACCATGGGTGCTCGGACACTATCAATGTCGGGAAGACAGCTCTTCACGATCGATGCTTTCCGTGATACCGGACGACCGCTGCTTTCTGTGTTGGCGGAACCCAAGTCTATTTTCATGATGGGACTGCGCAAGTTCAAGAGACATACGCTATACACCAACATCACCAATGATACAAGCGCCGTGTACTACACGACGTCTATTAGCAAGACGGACCCG
The DNA here is from genome assembly GCA_018360215.1 of Claviceps spartinae. Lineage (NCBI taxonomy): Eukaryota > Fungi > Ascomycota > Sordariomycetes > Hypocreales > Clavicipitaceae > Claviceps > Claviceps spartinae. The sequence goes on from SRPX01000394.1 coordinate 20,480, forward strand.
TATCGACAGCTGGATTTCGTCAAGGTCAACCCCCTCAAGGGTCATAACGGAGTCATATTGGATCCCACAAATCCCTTCCAGTTCTCATCGCCAATTGTTCATGAACCTGCCACATTTTCCTCCATCACCGGGTCCGTGGTCAAGTGGATCAAGCGAATTCCATTCATGATCAGTGTGGCCGTATTCGTCCCTATTGGTATTCTCGCTTATCTCTGCAATTCCGTAGTTCAAAACATCCGATCTTCCCAACGGATCAAGGTGTACGAGCGAGGCGAAGCCGGCGTCAGTCTCGATGGGTACCGAGTGCCCGTGCTGATCAAGGAACTCCGTGAAGAAGTCGAAAATACGTACGAGGCACTCAACAGCTCCCAAAACCAGGAGTATCTCGCGACCGAGGACGAGGACGAGGACGGAAGTGGTTCCGATGCCATGAGCGACGAGGACAAGCGCTTGATGCAGCGGGAGCGGCGGCTCTCTGCGCCGACTCAGCCAACTCTTGCGCTGACGCCGCATCAGTTTGAAATGATCCGGTCGTTGGACACGTTACAATGGCGGAAATATCCAATCTGGATACATAACAACCGACACAGTCATGCAGCTATCATTGTGCGCATGGACAAGAAGTCGTTTGACGAGGGGTGGGTGGTGCTGCGGCATTTCGCTGGGGATGAGTTTCTCATATAGACGGCGTCAATTTTACGACCGCTCACGAATAAACGCACACTTGGATGTTGGGAAAATAAACGTTGTAAAATAGATGCCTGTGGCGAAGCTGCCCTCGAGCATCCCTGGACGTAATGCATTTATATATACAACAATAATGTACATACAGAGAATATCGTTACAGTTCTGGTCACCAACCAATCATGTCTCGTGGCTGCCGCACATTATGAACACAGAAGTCGGCGATCATCGATCGATGCCCGTGGATTCGCGAAAGGAATTGTCCCAACAACACACCTTCTCATACCGCTGTGCCAACTACCACACGCAAAGCAACGCAACGTAACCCAAAGGAAAAGTGCTTTCTTCAAGTTGGTCCGCGCTGCTCGTCTTGCTAGAACTCGTGCCCGATTGCTCGGCATCAGGGCCGTAGAACGCCGTCTTACGCTGTCATGATTCGTGTGATGCGAACTCTGGAGAGTAGCACAAATTTGCAGAATCGTTCGATGTGCTGCCACGATGCCTGTCATGAGACGAGCTTGGAATGGCCCTGTGTATAGTTTGTACTCCGTACATGATTTTCAAGACACGGCAGTACTCGGTACTCAAATCGCCGGGCTTGCACGAGCTGATTCAGGCAATGGTAATGTGGAGAGAGGGGCTACGTTTCATCGTCTTCTCTTCTTTTTCCTATTCTTTTCTTCTGTTTTCGCCTCCATGTCACCATGTGTTTCTCTTTTTTGTTCTTTCCCTTTATGTACCAGTTATTGTGTCTGGCATATGTATGTAGTTTCAGAGTGTTTCTAGGGTCTCCACGAATGACTCGCCGAGTTGCAGCCTGTACTTCAGCTGGGGCGTCGTATGTTCATCCACTTGACCTGAAAACATGGATAACATTCGTAGGTGCAGAAGTACATATACATACTTTGAACATGCGGTAATAGTAAGCAGGCCAACAGCTGAACATGTGAGTCTTGCATTATCGTATGTATGCCTCACGCACCTGGATCCTCACGCAGCCCTGGCAGTTGTATCGTGCGGGCGCATCGTTTACTTGAGTACGCTGAGAAGTATGTACTTGAAGTTGCGCTATTTGTCATATCACTCATGTGTTGAGGATGGAGGGCATGTTTTACCGCCTGTCGGGAACCATGACCACTGTTGAGGGTGCTACGAGTTACGAAACAGCTCTTTCTCTCAACCGGATATCGATTCATGTCAATCTTATGTCTCATTCTCCGTGGTACTTACCAATATTTGTTGTTCGTTTCCTCCCCTTTGTTCACGGTTTACGGACTGTGTCTCTGTTCTTTTTCTGCTCCCCTCCATCTTTTCCAAGCATCATTTGTAGGCATTCCTCACAACAACCCATTTTTCTCAAACCGAGAAGTGGACAGCCTCCAGAGTACAGAGTACATATGTATGATAGGTAGGTACCTACATAATAAATGGCGGCCACATGAGCTTCCCCCGCCACAACCCTGCAGGCTGCGATACGAGGCCCTGCCTCGCCAAGCCCTCCCGTCACCCGTGCCGTCCCCGTTGATCGCTGACCCGATATGTACCAGGTAGGTAGGCATTACTCCGTACAGCCACCGCCATTGCTCTGCGGCTCTGCCCCAGCAACAGCATGACAAAAATAAACAACAAGAGGGGGAATACGAAAAAGAAAAGAACGAAGTAGATATAATGCATGTATGTCTCCGTACATGCCTTATTATTACGGGGCAAAATACTTTTGCCAACCCCGCCACTTCAAACCTGCAATGCAATGGTCAAACGGCGGGCCAACGAGGTCGGATCGACGTACGGCCTCATGCACGTCCCGGTTCCCGTGGCCAATCGGCTTCATGGTTCGGTGGGCAAGGGGTGGGTCCGGGGAATACAAAGACCGTACCTAGACGTCTTGTCTGCTTTCCGATGTCATCTGGGGTTCTATAACCTAGGTACCTACCTACATAGTCACCGATGTTGCTGGTCGGTTTCATGGCGGTGCTTTGAAGATGTTCCTCGGCAGGGAGTCATGCCTTGAATAGCCGAGATACGGGCTTCGATCTTTTGCCGCTTCTTCATCGTCTTTGCTCAGCGCTTTCTCTCAGGGCTGCCTTGTTGTGACACACTCCGGCAAGGGAAGAGGGGTCTTTTATCCACACGAGAAGCCTCATACTGTGATGTCGCACTGGATGCGGGGAGGGGGGCGTGGTGTCAGTGTGCAGCTTGCAGATGGATGCGCATCGAGGGCATGGATGGTGATACTCGGAAGGTATATAAGGGCTGTCTTGGGACCTTCTTGCCAAACGAGAAGAACAACACAGCGCTCCATATCAAACACATCTTCATACTACTCATAATTTTATCAAGTCATCACAACTAAAAACGCCCCCTGTTTTCTATAGACAGTCCCCAGTCTCTCAAAATGCAAATCTCCAGCATTCTTACCGCCGCCATCATGGCCGTTTCGGCCTCGGCAATTCGTGGTAAGTCTCTGTGAGCATGGCCCGATACCAAATCAGCCAGCCCAGTCTTCCACAAGACAAAGCTTACCAGTGGGCGATGTGTATGTACTGACTTCTCTATCCTTTCTCTGCAGTCTCCTGGGACGCCGGATACGACCGAGCCGACCGCTCTCTCCGAGAAGTCTCCTGCTCAGACGGATCACACGGCCTGTTGCCTCGATTCCCCACGCAAGGCTCCCTGCCTCACTTCCCCAACATTGGCGGCGCAGACTCCATCGCTGGCTGGAACTCGCCCAGCTGCGGAACGTGCTGGCAGCTCGAGTACCGTGGAAACAAGGTCAAGATCTTGGCCATCGACCATGTCGGTGTCGGCTTCAACATTGGTCAGAGAGCCATGGACGCGTTGACGAATGGACGTTCGGTGGAGTTTGGTGTCGTAGATGCAGTGGTTACGCCGTTGGCTGCGGGAGAGTGTGGCTTGTAAAGACGAGCTCGCGATTGCTGGTGTTGTGACTTCTTTGGGATGACGTGCAGCAACGAGTGATGAGTGCACCACAATTAGATTATTTTAATATACTTTTTACAGACGCCGGACTGTATCCATCCGTGGTCGCAACTTGTACCTAAGTGTTGAGTGTGTATCTTTTGACCTTGATGTCCTTGCCTCAAGGTCAAGAGTCAAGACTCTTGGCGTCCTTCTTCGCCGGAGAGCGCGCAGTGATAGATTCTTCATTCTTTGGTCTATCATTAATCGTTGCAGTTCGCAGGGCAAAGTCTCGTTCCATGTATGTACTCTGTATGTAGTTGTACGTACCGAGGTATGCATACCTCAGTATGGGCTGCAGGAAGAGAGGAAGCAGTGCCACTGTCCAACCAAGTTTGTTTGCTGGTCGTAACCTTGAGATGTATTAAAGCCCCAATACCAAGTTGGGCCTCCTGTGTTGTGGTGAATCTGGCATAGAAATGTAGGGTCGATGTAGGAGAATGGGTGTTATAATTTGTCGACTATAGCTTAGGTAGTGTCTCCTCTGTCGAACATCTACTCGCGGGCATGTCAGTACCATTGCACCTTTACACGAGTCCGCGGAACAAATCTTGTCCTCCTTGGAACCTGATTCGACTTCGAGCAGCTCGTGTCGTCAGAAACAGGCGTAATGATCTACCTATTACTGCATGTGCGAAATGGATTTATTAAAATTGAATATTTACTCGGGAGTCAGGAACCTAAAGAACATGAACGGTTCCTCCCTTCCGCGAGTTCGGATCACTACAAGGCGCACATGGCACCAGACGCGGTGGTTGCAAAGTATATCTGTTATACCGCCGTAATTTCTCAATGGCCTCAGGCGGCGCAAGGCAAGATTTGTTCGCCGAAATCTTGTGCGCCGGGACCTTGACGAGGTGCGTCATTGTCGGGAGTGTGCGCTTGCATGGTGAAGAAGAAATGCCACAAGTGATTTGAGTGAGGAGGAATAGCAAAGGGGTTCTTTCGCAACGCGAGGGTTTGTCATAATCTAGATATGTGTACAAGGAGACAAGAAGCCGAAGGAAAAAAAATCGCGGGTGTGCCCTAGCGATCCTGGGGGAAGCCGTGAATCATGATATGTACATACATACATGCGCGGACTGAATGCGGCAAATGTCCCTAGTGGAAGCCGTGGAATTTGAAAGAGTATTGTTATTTCTACCACCCCATATTACTATTCATATCACCCGTCCCACTAATTTACCTTTTCGGTCGACTTTTTTCCGTCGCGCCATGCACCCAGCTACCGGCCACCGCATTGTACACATGGCAATTGCACGCAATCTTTTCTTGCATGCAAATCCTATTCTTCAACAAACGAGATTTTCGCCATCACGATGGAGCCCAAACGGATACTCAAGCTTGGGGCCTACGACGCTGAAGCTGAAGCTATGCCTGCTGAGTGCTCAGCAATCATACACAGAAGGAATGTCGGCGGTCGCA
>SRPX01000395.1:0-25425 GCA_018360215.1 Claviceps spartinae
GCGTGCTGACATCCACACGTGGTTCCTCGTGCGAGGCGTCGTATGCTTAAGGCATGGCATCAAAGGGCATTGTCGTGTTGCCATCGCTGCTGGAAGTTAACTAGGTAGGTAACTAGAAGGTAATGACTTGGTATGGGAAGAGGGTGCATTGACGAGATGGTGAGCTTTTTGAACGACCCCACGTACCAAGTTGTAACAACCTACCCTAAATCACCGCACGACTTTGAGTCCAGCCAGTTCATCAATGGAATAAACCGGTGCGAAATATGAACTATACTTTATAGGTATTTTGAGAGAGCTCTGGCTTACCTGTTTGAATTTTTTTGGCAAGCATTGACAAGTGCAAGCATTAAGACGTTGGAGGATACTCCATCAATGATGTACAATCTTTCTTGAGAGATCTTCCCACCGAGACAATTGACAAGCAATTCGTACGTATTTCTGCGAACGCATGCGAGTAAAAAGAAAGTGCCGATTTTTTCTGCACGCGTTCCTTCAGACACTAAGGTTGTAGATTCTTTTTCGCATTCTGTAGAGTTATCAAGCGTTGAACTATCATGCAATTGTCGGCGACATTGCAGTGTGGCTGTCGCACAAATTAATTCTTACCGTTTTGGCGACGGTGGACGTTCTCGACGTTTCCAGCATGCGTATGATACTGTACGACCGTCGACCTGAGTTGACCCTGACTGTGTCAAAAAAAAAACTCGAAGATGATTGGCCAGCGAGAGGGTCAGGTGGTTGAGACGGTCAGGTATGGAACAGGGGTCAGGGTCAGTTGTTCTTCATGCTCTGTACAGAGTCAGGGTGACAATCCGATTGCAAACTTGGACAATGTTACTGTATGTAAAGCCTGCCGGTAATCGTGCCCGCCATCTGCCTGGCACCAACCAGCTAAGAAATTTCAGAGTTCTAGGGTTGGGTAGTCTTGGTGGAACAGCGGTTTGTACTTGCTGTCATGTCAAGACATGATACTGTACATATGTAGCAATCCGGCCCCGACTTACGGAGGAGAGCCCAAGTGGATGCGCCTCGCGGTGTCTTGGTTGAAGTTGGAGGTTGGAATCATGAGGCGCACAAGTTCACAACCTTCATGCAGCCGCCTCCGGCATGAGCAGAAACCAAGGCGCCTGTGCCTGTGTAACTTTCAGGTCGGAAAAAGCAACGTGTCGGGGCGCCGCGTGCCGTGGTAGCTACTGGCCATGCGATGGCGTTCACGGCACGCCACGTACCGAGCAACTGTCAGCCTTTACCGGAGGAGGGCCAGAGCCCATTCGCGCATACGGAGTATTTCGCCGGTTCGGTTATTATTAGAGTGCAAGTGCTATGAGGTCACTGCCAGGGAGTAAAGAAACCAACCCAGGCCGTGAACAAATGACGAGCCGGATCTTGTACGGAGTAATCACATGCCTGGGTAATGGGGTATGGTATGTAATGAGTAATGGGTAATAGGTAATGGGAGTAGGTACCTAAGGTAATGGCTATGTACTCCATAATGGCAGGTAGGAGGGTGGCCAGGTGACAGGTGGCGGCCAGGTGGCAGCCGTCGCAACGACTTCGACTGATACATCATACATACACATATGTAAGTTATAACTACATACCTACATTGTCGACGAAAGCTCCCGACGGAGAAAAATTCACATTGCGAAACAGCGAAACCCGTTCAGACAGGCTACACGCATCGGATCTCGCTCCGCCGTCTTGGTGATGCATGGCGCACGGTGTACATTGGTGTCCCCGACTCCCCGTCTGGGAATCAACTTATCAAGGAGCTATGATGCGAATGATGCTATAAGGACCAGTCGGGCTTGGTGTCCCCCACCTTCTCCTGCTACCACCTTCTGCGTCTCCTTCTCCTTCTAACAACGCTTCTTCTTATTACGCCTTTGTGTTCGCCTCCCAACAAAGGCTCATCACCATCACAGGCAAAGTAACAGCCCGTTTTTCGTCCATGAAAGCGTTACTTTAGTGGAAGTGGATGCAATTAATGAACTGATGCAGCAGAATCAGTCCAGGCTTGATTTGGAAACCACGCCTGTCGGGGGCTGTCGTGACTCGTGACGTATCAATATGTATTGGGAGACTCAATGGGAACGGCGGAACGCGGGATAGCACGGGCTAGGGCAGCTAGTGGGTGTGGCGACTCGCAAGTGACAATGAGAGACAGCAGGCACAGCGAGGACACAGATACAGAGCAGACGCACGATTGAATACAACATATGTTGGAATCAGCATCTGAAGCGTCATAATTTCAACAGACCTAGATCTCTGACTTCGACATCACCGCCGACCGGACTTCGATAACGGTGATGGTGATGCCCTTGACGTGGATACACGGGTTGGTCGCAGTCACCGACCACTTTACCGCTTTCGCCGTTGACGATGGTGGTGTCGGAAATTTTCCCACCAAGCAGGCGGCAGAATATCATCCACTTGCCAAATCGCGCGTTAGGGAGAGCCAGCAGGGGGGGGGGACTCATGAGTAAGAAAGAGCCCATTTTTGTCGACCTAACTGACTTTTCGTACGAATACAAACAGGAGACCGGAATCGTTCGAATTTACCTATAATATCGCTGCCAAGTACAAGGCTGTCTGTGTGCGTGGTAGTATTGTTGTGTTGCTTGGGCGGACGACGTAAAAAAGGCACTCCAAGATAGTTGCATCTCTATCGCGACATGTTGCCGAGTAAAGAGAAAATCAGGTGAAGACGGGAAGACGGGAGAAGACGAAGAAGACATTGGTGTGGCTAATGTTCGCTGCCGCCTCCCGCCGCCACTCTTGGCGATAAGTGTCAGCGATGCGATTCACTGGAGCCCGCGCGAACAACCAACATGATCATCCACCCAAATGTACATACATGATACAACCCTACCTGGCTACATAACGACTTGTGCTGGTGGTGAGCTGCGCTGATTGTCAAAGCCATTGCGCCAGTTCCTGTGCATCAACCAGTTCCTAAGCGACCACTCCTTCTTAAACTTCAATATTCTTCTTGACGTCAACGCAGAATCTCTGTGCTGCTCTCCGACCTTTATTTAGAGACAACCCTTGGCGCCGCGACAGACCAACGCCCTACTCTCCGTACTTGACATCATGGCCATAACGGCATGTACATTGTATGTACTCGCCTCAAGGCAATGCATCTGAAACGCGCTAATCCTGTACTTCTGCTCCACTCCGGGGCATGACTGCCGGTTGACGCTCACTTGGCACAACTTAGCGACATATGTATCTCGCACCAACCACGATCTCTATTCTCTACTCAACCTTGATGAATCTATGTATACCTACGTATAAGTACGTAGCCGCCACTTTCGGCGCTTGGGAGCAAGGAAATGATGAACTGTCATTCTTCTGGCGAAGATTATATCGTTCGAGGTGTCAGCGGGGCGTTCTTCTCCTCACAGTTTTTGAAGAGGTTTCCCCCTGTGAGTTTCGTCATCTTGAGGACCACCATGAGCTAGTCTAATTTCCGGCCAGTTTGGCCCGTTAGCAAAACACCCTAAAATCCAGCGCCATACGGAGATGATACGAGAAGCTCCCTTCTGCGTGGGGCTCCGCTAAAAGCGGCGAGTCACGGCAGTTCATATCGTGGCGCTTGCAGCCCGGTGGTTTCTGGCTAGCCGTTTTTGTTGAGCTGCTCGGGAATGCACAGATGGAGAGGACTTCAGTCTTCAACAGAGAGGACGAGAGACTAGAGTTTTGGCTCTACGGAGTACGGAGTACCTGCCCGTCCTTTGTCGCTAGGGTGACCGGGCATCGTGTCTGCGATGTGGTTCAACCGATCCTTGAACAGACCTGACTCATTACGGTACATATGTATTTACATGTACATTATAGCAGTGGGCGTACCTACCGTACCGTACGAAGTACACGAAGATGCATTTACTATTCTGTGTGTTGAATCGTCCGAAGTTGTCCCAAGAAACAGAAAGGGGGTGGCAGGGGCTTGCTGTACTTGAGCCGATCCGATGCGCACCGCGTGGCAACTCGAGACATATCACCCACGGGCGATTTATTTGATTGATTAGCGACTGAGGAAGTTGGAACTGAGACTAGGTAGCTCAACATGATCCAGGTCTGCGATTTCACAATTCACTCGTGAGACTGGAGAGCCATTAGACTGCTTCTGCTTGTGATCACTTCCTTCATCATATCATTATCATATAGTGCTTCGGGCATCAGAGAGAATCCAGCGCTTGCAAAGAAAGGGTGGGCTTACCGATAAGACTCGGAATGCCCTCGGCGAACAAACTTAAGCGGATGCATATTTCATATTGGCCAATGGCAATGATCTCGTGGCCCGATCCTTGATACATAGGTAATATACAATGTGTATAGCCAATCTGGCGCATGCGTGTAACAGTGTACTGGGGATCGCAGTTCTTCGTTCTCATTTTGCAAGTCACGAACTTTTTGTTAAGATGGGTTCATCACAGGGTAGGTGTCCTCTGTGTTGCAAACACTTGCAATCAATACGAAATAGGTAATATTTGTACAAATAATTGGTCGCGCTGACCAGTGTCTCGGCAGAACGAAGTGATCCGTTCGACAATGCAAGTTTCGTGTTGGCCACAACTTACAAGTGATGGTCTATCTTTTTGTATCTTATGAGTTTACACTTATTCATGGAAGGGGGCATGCACGATGATGGCAAACCAAAGCGGTAGAATCGCTGAAACATGGCGTTCGTCACTTCAATGCCGACCATAGAAGTCACGCCATCCATAAATTTTGTGGCGTAGACTGTAGTTTCTCGACCACGTATGAATATGTAAGAATGAGGAGAAGAGACTCAGAGAGATGCATGAGCCCGCATCTGCGAAGTGTGCGCAGTATAGCATAGTGTCAAAATACGACGGTAAGTACACCACTTTTCAAGCCCCGACCGGCGGCGACTTCCAGACCTGTCATGCAACTTACTTTGATGTTGGACCAGCCTCCAGGTGACGAGGCCGTATTCAACAACTCTTCTATTCCAATAAAGAGGCTTTCTTGAGGCAGGCGCGTGATTCGAGTCCTGTAACATCACGATTCACGACGAACTGTTGGCAAAGAAGATACTTAATAGACTACCTGATGCATTCTTCGGGTACCGGCTGATCAGACACAAGAAGACCAAATAATAATATGACGCCCTCTGCGATTGTCCGTCTAGAGCAGACATGCTATGTACAACTGCGGCGGCTAAAACATCAACATGGGCTATTATTTTGACAACGGTGTTATAGGAACGGGATCTATAGCACTCTCTCTATTACATATAGCCACTTCCATGCCATAAGATTAGCTTCCAGAATAAGAAAATCCACCTTCCACCCGGCAGTCCGGGGTTCCATTGCCGCGGGCGCCACCTCTGCACGGATTTCTCGTGTTTGCGCGTGTTTGCGTATTTGACTTTGCGCGTTCGTGTATCTTTGTCTTATCTTGTCCACCCAACAGCGAGTGCGTGATTTAAGCCGCCATGTTACTCATGTATAATACGTAGGTATATAGAGAGTCACAGACCGTAGACGTAGGTACACGATACGCGTATAAGAGGGGCGTGTGAGACATGTTTGCCCGCAGAACAAGCCCAGACAAGGTAGGTTATGTAGTTACCTAATGTAAGTGGCCATCCGTCTTGTTATGTAGCGTGTGATATCTAGGTATGAGGTATGTTGCTGAACGGCTGAGACCACCCCCATAGAAATATTAATCGCAGGATTTCTTTTGCTTTCTCTGTCTTCTGCAAAAGAAAGGCCCGTCTGCCGTATTCCACTTGATTACGAATAGTTATCCCCGGCCTTCCCCCTCATCCCCATCCCCACCCTCATGCTCATGCTCATCCATCTTCACGTAATACCGATGACGCACGGCCCCGCAAGCAGCAGCCGCAGAGCGCCTATCTAATTGTACACTTTTTCGCATCAGATACCCGAACAGCGCAAGATCTGGTGGTTGCCTGATTGGTTTGCCCCCTCTTCTTCATAGTCTTCAAGTCGTGTCGTCAAACAACCACGAATGGATATACATATATAGGGATATGCTCGGCCACGTTGTTGCAGGATCACAGGTTTTAACAAGATGGGGAAGAAATTGTTAGAGATGAGGTTCACGCCGCCTCTACTTTCTACTTTCCACATCTGCTACATAGTTCGTGTTTCGTTCCTATTCTTTATTCCTTCTTCTTCTTCTCCCCGCAGGCGGCAGCACAGCATTGACGTGCGATTATACCCCCACAAAGACCCTGAGAAACCACTATACCTAGATCCCGATAAGCAAGGCATCCCGACATGCACATGTCCAATTACAGTACCTAGTGCTGACGCTTCAGAAATGGATCACGCGGCGGATATTGCCTCAGCTTTGCTTTCAACAGAAACTTGAACCTCACCTTCACTTTCACGAAAGGGGGCGTGAAAGGGGTTACGAGTTTGGACGGTTGACCACCAGCCAGTGATGTAGAGCAAATGATTCGGACGCATGCAGTAGATAGTACGCCGGAGTATCGGTAGGTGCTTTGACCTTGACTTCGGTGAGCTGAAACTAGCCAGTCGTGGTGTCTTGTCTTCCCGTTATTGATGCAGTTTTGTCTGTAGTTGATACAGGGGATCTCGAAAAACAGTTTGTCCTCACTTTTAAAAGAGGGCAAGCTACCTATCACGGTTACGACGCACTACCACCCACGTGGGCGAGCCAACTGAACCTCGATGGTCTGATATGGAATTCCCCATCTTAAACAGAACGATCAGAGCAAGTACTCTCTCCTCCATGGCGCAAATGCTGCGACGTCTCGTGTGAAAGGGAAAGGAACACTGTTGGACGTTTCCCCTTCCCTCCTATTCTACTTCTTCATTGTGCTTTCTTCTTGACTTTGTTTTATTCATCTTCCTAGGTATGACCTATGCACTTGCGCCACCATGCACCACCACCCACAAAATCAAGAAAGACGCTTGCGCTCCTGCGCCCGCTCCTACATTGCATCACGGACAGGTTATGAAAATTCTGCCCAAGTACACGAAAAGAGTCCTGAGCTCACCAAGCTCACTCCAGAGAAATACTACAGCACAGAACCAGTTTAAACAAAGCCAGTGCATGTAGTAATGAAATTCGATCGACGTGAAACACCCTTTCCCATTTTGCCCGCCTAGGTGGGCTGAAAAGAATTCCAATTCTTCGAACCCTAGATTCACAAGACAGGAAGTGCAAATTCGCAGGAAACCTCTGACTACTCTATCACCAAGCTACGCTTCCCCTTGAAAGCTGTTTAAATGCCGTTACACTTGACTTTCTTCATCATCTCCCCCTTCATCTCCAAGATAGGTTCCTTTCGAAATTCCGATGATCTGTTCGCAGGGAAAAAAATGTGCTGTTCGTAACGTAGACATCTTTGCTCGTCTTTTTTTACAGCATTATTGCCAACTCTGGCCGATCAATCTTATCATCTTCCAGATTCGGATAATAGGGAACCATGGCATCCGCGCACTGCACGTAGGCATCGTTGTAAAGCCGCCAGTATGGTGTACGCACTTTTCGGGCTGGATGGAATAGACCCGCCCAGACGTAGTTTAGCACGACCCCTGGCCCGACGGCCATTCGGATGGCTTCGATGGCTTCGATAATGCGGTCAATGACGTGGGGGCTTGTTTCGAATAGATTCGGGAAGAGGAGGTTGAGGAGATGGACCATAGCATCCTCACAACCGAGACCGATGACGCCGAGGGCGATATGTTTGACCACTGAGGCGGCTGTCTGGCGATGGACTTGATCCCGATCGATGAGGGCGTCTTCGAGAAGAGGCGTCACTGCGTAAACATAGTCCTTCGCCATTTCGCCAATGTACTCAAATAAAAAGGAAAGCGACTTGAGGACACCGTTTTGTACATTGAGTTCAGGAACGCGGTACTCGTTCATCAAGGCTGGCAGAACGGTAAAAGGCGCACACGTCTCAGCCACGATGCCAATAGCAACAGCCGTGTTGACGCGGGACTGACGTTCCTGCACCCGCAGATTGTTAAGCAGCGTGGCCAGCACATCTTGCGGGCCAATGGCCTTGGCAATGAAGCCAAATGTGTTGTTGGCAGCGCGACGAATGCCCTTCTTGTGTGCCTTGAGCATGTCCAGCAGTTCGAAGCAGATACGCATCCATTCTCGAGCGTTGACGCTTTCTGGTCCGCGATCTGCGATACGCCCCACGAGGTCGATGGTGTTTTCTTGCACTTTCTCGTGTCGATTACGCAGAATCGGCGTCAGGCGAGGCAGTAAATCTTTGATAGGCGGCTGCATCTGACTGATTCCCACCACGGTCACGATGGATCGCAGCGCTCCCAAGATAGAACCGAGGACCTCGGGGTATTCTTCACCTAGGTACTCGTACAAAATGATGCCGAGCTCTCCCATCAATGCATCTTCGCCGCACTGCTGCATTACCATAGCTATCCGTGAGATAAGATCAGCCGCCTGCTGTCGCACGGTTGCCGACTTGTTGTTGAGTCTCCAACGGATAGTCCCGACAATCTGTGGCAAATAAGGCTTGCATCGCGTGCCCAGGGCATTCACCACAGAACCGAAGCCGTTGAGCATAACAACGTCTTCCACGCTCTGCTCCTGAAACGCATGTAGGATCCCGTCCACCAATCTTTCCTCTAACCGCTCGCCAATGTCTGCTGCACCCAAACTTGCCACAAGTTTCTCTGTCGTCTCCACCGTCATCTTGCGGTACGCCTCGCTTTCGTCCTTCAGATTGGCCACAATTCTTTCGAGCATTTCGCTGACCCCAACCTTTTGCCCAATATCAAACGTCGTTTCAACGACCTGCTTATAGTTGCGCTTGTCCAAAGCCATGCGCCGCACCCAGAAGCTCTTGAAGAACTCGTCGAGGACGTGCTCTTTGAGATAGCCCGCCGTGACACCTTCTGTGCCAGCGCATTGGGACACCACCTTTAGAACAACCTTCTTCATTTCCTCGTCCGGGGACAGGAATTCCCGCAAGAGAATTTCCATGATCTGACTGGTGTAATAGTTGGCGTACTCTTCGTCCATGAGAGGAATGATGTATCCAACGGCCTTGAGAAAGCCAGCAAGCCCCTTGCCACGCTGCTTTCGCGCGCCTGTCCATAACGGGTTCAAGATGTCGTCGAAACTCTCGATACCGTAGGGATTGGACGCCTCGGCCAATGCTGCAATCGCCAAACTAGTCACCGTCCTGACCTTGGTTTGTTCATCATTCAGATTCGGCGCAATGCATTCAACCAGACCTTTGAGATGTGGAAGGACGGCACACCCCATCAAAATGGCAATCTGCTGAACGATCTTGACACCAGTGTGCCTCGCGTGCCAAGACTTCTTACTGCGGCAGACGGCCCGCAAAAAGGGAAGCAAGGCCGGAATTGTCAGAGCCGATGCGACAACGGCAAAGGCTCTAGCTGTGGTATTTCGAACATATTCGTCCGGATGGTCAATGTCCGGCCGCATGACGCTAATCATTGTTGCCAAGCCAGCAGCTTTAGCAACATTGGAAATAATTTCACGACCCTCCACTCTGGCATAGTAGTCTTGATCGATGAGAAGTGGTTCGATGACAACGAGTATTCTATGCACGTAGGGCCGCACCAAGTCATCCAACTTGTACAGAATTCGATCAATCACCTTGACCAGCAAATGACGCTCCTGGTCCTCAAGAGATTTTTCCATGAGCAAAGGAAGAATCTGAGCGAAAAGAGCACCCGCACCAAAGTTTCGCGCATTGTCAGTGATCTGTCGAAGGGCTGTTTTTCGCATAGGCGGTGTGCCGTTCTTGATCTTGAGCAAGAGTCTCATAATCTTTCGTTCCTTCAACTCCTCAACCGACATGGCGTTTTCGTCCGATCCATCATTCAGCTTGCCGAAATAAGCCATATCTTCGGGCTTCAGGAACTGTAATTCACCAACGCCGGATAGCTCAGCAGGAATAGGTCTGCCTCCCGGTCGAATTTGGTCAGGATCCTGCATCATGAAACCTGTCGCAGGAGCAGGCGTTGCCATTAGTTTGTGAGCCGGAGCACGCACAGGCTCGTATCCAGGAGGAGGCTCTAGGATTTTGTAGCCTTCATTCTCGCCTGGAAGCAACATGTCGAGTTCTTCATCACTGAGGGGCACATTGCGCGCGTTGAAGTCGGTCCCAAATGCTGGAAGCATGACAGGAGGCGCCTGTGACGGATGCATCGGAGTAGCCAGCCCCTGATTGCCCATGGGAGTTGCGGAGGGGGCTTGATCCCAACGAGATCGTTTCTTGGTAGGCTCCTCGGCCACAACAGATGGTGCCTGGTCCCATCTTGATCGCCTAGGCTTGGCCGCTTCAGCGGCTTCAGCGATACCAGCCTGTGACAGTTGGTCCTCAGCAGGGGTAGAGGAAACATCCCATCTCTTCTTGCGCCTGCGATCTGCTTTGATAGCTTCAGTAGACCCAGCCTCAGTATTTTCCTTGTCCACGTCCATCAGGGTCGGTTGCGCATCAGCATCGCCA
This sequence comes from Claviceps spartinae, assembly GCA_018360215.1. NCBI lineage: Eukaryota > Fungi > Ascomycota > Sordariomycetes > Hypocreales > Clavicipitaceae > Claviceps > Claviceps spartinae. Next base: position 10,490 of record SRPX01000395.1, read on the forward strand.
TTCTTCAGCTTTGACTGTATAGCTTTTCGAATGCGTTCCTCTTCCTTGTCCAGCTCGCGAGCCTCCATAATCTCCCGATAGGTGGCTCCATTCTCAGTTGCTTCGCCTGGCCGATTCTCCGCAAATGGATCAGCCCGTGTAGGGGACAAGACTCGGTTGAATCGGCGTTTCTGGTAATCGGTTTCACGGTCGGCGATACGCCCACTCTTTTCACCCCTTCCTGCCAAGATATCCTCCTCTTCAACTCCATCACCTCGAGCAAACTCATCTATCATTTCGCGAGATGCCGTGTATTGGCCAACAAGTCGTCTCGTCTTGTCCTCGTCCATATCCTCATCTTCATCCCCCATGGGTAGGGACGTATGGTATCCAGCAAACTTATCAACTCCATCGCGTTCGTACAGGTCGCTGTCTGCATTGTCGGTGAGATTTTGCCTCCTATCATCAGTACGTTGTGTTGAGGCATCCAGCGCGCGCGAGCTATTCTTTGCCGCCGCAGCGTCGTTTCGCTCGCGCTGCATCTTCGCGATCGTGTTTGAATCCGCGTCCGACATTTTGGCTCAGCAACTTTTCACCTCATCCTGGTTCCAAATCGCACGACGAGTTTGTGGCGTTCTGGTTGCGCATGGATAGGCAGCCTCGATGGGATAAGTTTGTTACGATACAAACAGGTTGCTGCTGACTCGGAAAGGGCAAATGGAGCTGAGGCAGCAAAAAGTCGCATCGCAGAAAAGGTGCCTTCCGAAATTTACCCGACACCCAACAATAAAAACAAAAAAACCGGGCGGTGATCGTGGACTGACAGATAGATCTACCCTACAAATGTGCTTGCAGGATCTAACTGCTCCAAGGGAAAGGAAGGGCGCTGTGGAAACGGAATACGATCGTGGACCAACAGATAGATCTGCCCTACAAATGATCTTTGCAGGATCTAACTGCTCCAGAAGAAAATAGAACACTGAATCGGAAAGAACTTTGTTGAAGTCGAGGAGCTATCTCCTCACTAGAAAGATTGTGGGTAGGATTACAATTCGAAAAACATGATGTGATCCTCGCGGGTTCCTCCTAAGGTTATCATAAAATCCAAACGGCTCGGTACCTCTGATGTTGAATCGAAGATGCCGGAACAATCTCCGTAAAAGTTCACATGCTTAATGACAGTTGTTCCCTCCCTTCTATGACTTCGGAACAACGAGAACCAATAACTCCAACTCCTCACACCCCTTTGTCGGACAAAAGATCGCATGACAAAACTACCATTCTGAATATCTGGATTCACTCTTCGGAAAATGTCCGCAAAACGTCATCTTGAGTCGAGAGCAATAAAGAATGATAACTGAATCAGGATGGCGACATGAATGAAGGTGTCGAGTTGCTCGCACAGAACTAGCAAATGAGGGGTAGGTAAATGATTAACCGGGAAAAGAAGGTTGACGAAATATCACAGGCAAAAAAAACGAACAAGGTGGGTCCTCCTTCACCAACTCCGCAACTGACATGATGTACATTGTAGCCTGTAGGTACCTATGTATAGAAATAATGGGGATGACGGAGAACGGAGAACGTCGGCCCAGACACCCGCAGGAGCTGTGCTACGCAACAAAAAGAGGTCTGAGTAGTAGACCGAAAAGACGATAGATCCCGCAGGAAAAGAGTAGGGCTCGACAAGAAAGAACGAAGCGCGTCCCCAGACTTCATTGACTATCTAAAAATGATCGTGGGAACCATCTGGTTCATAAGAGATAAAACTCTGCGCTCAACGCTCGGCTCGGGCGAGTGGAGATTGGCTGACCAGGCAACCGAGACAAGATGAGCTTGTATGCAAGGGTGCAGGGCCGATTGATCCGGACACCTGGTCCACGAAGTGACCCCCGTTTCCTTGTACAATGTACATACAAGCGCGTCTTGCTTCATGTCAGTGAACGAGCTTTCACCGAATATGCTTCAACGTTTTTGAATAACGACTCAAGCTTTTTGAGACGTCAGTCTAGTCCGTCGTCTTTTTACTTTCTTTGTTGTCTCTACAGTTTTCGAAAGCCCGACATCCTCCACCGCGGTTTGGATTTTCGCCTCCGTCTGCGATGCTGGCTTCCTTTTTCTAGGTCCTTCTATGATCAAGCTTTCCTCTTTAACGGAAGACTCGACTTCCACTGGCTTGAATTCTCGAGTTCTTGCTTTACGATCTGCAAACTCTCGGAGATCAGCGGTGAACAAGACGGAATGAGCCCATCCTGCGTAGTCTCCCCAAATTTTCCTGAAATGGTCGCCAACTGCATCATACATGGCCTTGTTGAATGTCTTTGTCTTGATCTTCCCGAGCTTATAATCCCTTTGTGCAATCTGCCATACGTGAGTATCGACAGGAACAGATTCACCCCACCCTAATCCCATGAGACACACACAATCCGCAACCTTGGGCCCGACACCCGTTAATGACAGCAAAGCTTCATGTGCTCCTTTATAGGTAGAGTCACCAATGGCAGCATTTACCCGCATATTTGGTCCCAGATGACGTGGGTTTCGATGAGACTCTAGCCAGTTGGCAGGTTTCTCCAAGGCAACAACGCGGGCGGTGTTAGCAATGTACTTGGCACGATATCCAAACCCTAGTTGCCGGAGATGTGACTCAATGTTTGTGCCGGTTAGAGCCTTAGGGTCTGGAAAATCGTGCATCGGCTCATCGTCTATGTAGCCGATCAGTGGACCATAATGGTTGCACAACTTATGAACCTGCATACAGAGGAGACATGAGAGCTTGCACAATGTGGCCCGTCGGCTGTTTGAAGAACTGACCATTTGTGATATTCTGCTGATATTGTTGTTACTACTGCATATGAAACATATCAGAGCCTCCCAGGCATCTTGGCTGAGAATGCGAACGCCGGTAAATTCGGGCGCTTTTCTCTGGAAGTTGGGATCTGCCTCTGACCATTGGACGTAAAGAGCACCTAGATCCAGATTGAGACTAAAGTATCGGCGCAAGAGTTCTTCCGTGTCATCATCAACGTCCCCCTCAATATGTGCAGGAAGATTGTCGCTAGTCTCGGGCCAGGCCACTCTGTAGTGAAGATGAGTAGGACTTTGCTTCAAGAATAATATGCGACCCTGAAGCGTACATATCCTGGGCGGATAGTTAGTGACTGTAGCTAGTGGTCATGAGATAATGTAACTTGCAAGAGTCTCACCACTCATCGTTGATTTTGCGCCACCGGAAAGACTGGCCACATCTCAACGTTGTGTCGATGCACAACTCGGAGCGGCTGATGGGGAATTTGCGCCACTCGGACAAATGCTTTGAGGGCATATTCTATAGATTATTGTACCGTATCGTCGTACCTCAGGAGGGTACAGATCCAGAGTCAACCTACGGGACTTGATGCAGGTACTTACGGGATAGCTATTTATGTACATACTCAGTACACATGTATAGCATTTAATTATTTAATTGCATACATGCCGACTTGGCACTGCAGCTACTGCACTACGGAGTACATACCTACTCCGTACATGCCTAGTGGTACATACGGAGTTATGTAGGTACATACATACCGCATAATCTCAGTTGTTTGGCAGTGAGTGGGACCAAAATTTGCTTGTGATTTGTTGAACCGCAGGACGCTTCAAGGTATCCTGCTTGCCGCCTTTCCGTATGAGGACGTTGACCCGTAAAACAAACGAACAGTGGGTACACTCGAGCTTAGCGTGGCCAAGGCTCACACGTTGATTGGGTGCCCCGTTCACTGCCAAACAAACTGAGATTATACGGTATTACATAATTAATGATACGAATGCTAAATTGCTAATCACTAAGCTGCTAGTCTCAAAGCGGCTTAGCGCTTTGCGACGAAAAGCTCCAGCCTTGGCCGTCTCTGGGGTTGTAGTAAGGAAAACCAACGGCCGAGTCAGATCTTCACATTTGTAGACGATATTATCGCAACGCATCAATTACAAGGCGGTTCATTGATTGCGCAGCGCTGAGGTTGAGTCTCGCATATCATGAACGGCGACACTTACACTTCTCGAGGTGAATATTTCTGTAATGAGCACTGAAAATCACTGATTGAAGCCACGCTGACCAATTCTCTTCTATACGCAGAGGGTAGACGGGGTCGAGATCATCCTGTATGTAATTTCATCCATGTTGTCTACGCTGTCTAATTACGTTGCAGTCGTCCAGAGGTGACCGAGACGACCGCCGCGACCGCCACAGAGATAGGGACGGTCATCGAGACCGAGACCGAGATCGTGAACGTGACCGCGACCGCGACCGCGACCGCGACCGCGAGCGTGATGGCCGCGAGCGTAGGCGATCAAGGTCCCCCGATCATCGAGGCGCTCATCGCCGAGGTGAGGGTGACGTAGATGCCTATTCCTCGAGCCGTAACCACCGCGATCGGGAACGAGAGGACAGATACTCTGGACGTGACCGTCGAGGAGAACGCGAATGGGATCGTGATCGAGGCTCCTCGCGCAGAGACTCGCGTCGCGATGACGATGATCGACCCAGTAGGCGAGACCGAGAAGGCTACGATGATCGTCGCAGAGGCGGTGGCCGAGATCGACGAGATGACGGTGGGCTTCCCAGACAGGAGGCACGCAGAAGCCCTACCCCTCCCCGCCAGAGAGAGCCAACGCCAGATTTGACAGATGTTGTGTCAGTTCTGGAGCGAAAGAGAAGAATGACTCAATGGGATATCAAGCCTCCAGGATATGAAGTGGTTACGGCCGAGCAGGCAAAATTGTCAGGCATGTTCCCTCTACCTGGGGCCCCTCGACAGCAGCCCATAGATCCCACTAAGTTACAGGCCTTTATCAAGGAGCCGAATGGAGGGGTCTCAAGCGCTGGCCTGAAGGCAAGCAATTCTCGACAGTCAAAGCGACTCATTGTTTCGAACATGCCAAGCGGGAGCAGCGAAGAGACCGTCATGTCGTTCTTCAACCTCCAGCTCAATGGCCTGAATGTAATTGAGAGTTCAGATCCATGCACTCTCTGCCAGTTCTCAGCCGATCGATCCTTTGCGGTCCTGGAATTCAGAAACTCAAATGATGCGACAGTAGCCCTTGCCATGGACGGCATTACTATGGAGGCAGACGATACTATGAATGGCGCTGACGGGGAGCAACTTGGCTTGGCAATTCGACGTCCCAAGGACTATGTTATGCCAGCCATTCCCGATGATTTGACATTTGATCCCCATGTCGTTTCCAATATTGTTCCCGATACCGTGCACAAGCTGTCTATTACCAATATCCCTCCCTTCCTGACCGAGGATCAGATCATTGAGTTGCTTGCTGCCTTTGGTAAGCCCAAGGCGTTTGTCCTTGTCAAAGATCGCAGCACGGAGGAGTCACGGGTAAGCCAATTTGATCTCGAACGGATTGCACGCCGAAACATGAGCGAGATAGCAGATTTGGTGGATGCTAACCTCTGACACAGGGAATTGCATTTGCTGAGTATCAAGAGCCAGGCTCCGCCAACGAGCCTGCGTTGAACGCACTAAACGGCATGGATGTCGGCGGAAAGAAGCTTACAGTGAAAAAGGCCAGTATTGGGTCGACGCAGGTTGCCAATTTTGACGTGGGCATAACGGCCATCAGCGGCCTCGCATCTCAGATGTCCGGCGTTGTCGAAAAGGGACGTGTCTTGCAACTGCTTAACATGGTCACACCAGAAGAGTTGTTGGACAACGAGGAATATGAGGGTAAGGAAGCATCCGCGCTCTCAAGTAACAGACTAGCGGCTAACCCATGCAATAGAAATATGTGATGACGTGAGAGACGAATGCTCCAAATACGGTACTATTTCGGAGGTGAAGATTCCTCGCCCTATCGGCGGCAGCAGACAAGCTGCAGGAGTCGGCAAGATATTCGTCAAATTTGACACCCCGGACTCGTGTTACAAAGCTTTAACCGCCTTGGCCGGCAGAAAATTCGCAGATCGGACTGTCGTCACCACATATTTCCCTGAAGTGAGTCACGATCTCCGTCACGTAACCTTATGGTATTAACTAGTCGCGCAGGAAAACTTCGATGTGAGCGCTTGGTAGCGGTATGGATGACGAGGTTGAGACCGTTTTATCTATGAGAATACAGGAACGTAACCTAGCAATGTAGGACAAGAAAGCAAGCAGTATCTGAAGTCATTCGATGTATTCATCTATATGTAAAACAGTAAAATCACACACGTGATGCACTTTTTTTTATGTCAGTCAAATGTTTTTTAAAGATGGTGACAAGAAAAATTGAATGTGCAGATGCGAGTGTAATGGGGTGTGAAAATCAGAAGTCCAGTAAATTCATCGAGTCCAAAGACTCTAACATAAGAGGTACCAGAATAAGTAAACAATTGAGTTCTATCATCATGTGGATGCACTGCGCATTGAGTTGTTTGAACAAGACATTTGACTTACGTTACGATCTGTTGATTGCTGCAAGTATGAGCGAGATCCGCACATACAACTTTGCGGCAACGAATGGTGGTTTAGAAAGTTAAGATGGAATCCTGCCCATGAATTCTTTTTGTATGACTGCGCCATAGACAGGCCAATATGCCACGTGACTCCGCGGTTGGTCACTACGCCGCTCTTGTACTACTGCGGTGTGTGTCATTCTCTGGCCCTAACTAAGCGAAAATTTGCAAGCTCCACACGAGACTTCAAGACTTGCGACAAGCACCATTGACATACGGCATCGACTTCATCCTTCATCACGACGACAACCGCACAGCCAAAATGGGTCGACTTCACAGCAAGGGAAAGGGCATTTCTGCCTCCGCTCTCCCCTACTCTCGCACTGCTCCCTCCTGGTTGAAGACCACCCCTGAGCAGGTCGTCGAGCAGATCTGCAAGCTCGCCAGAAAGGGTGCCACGCCTTCTCAGATTGGTGTCATTCTCCGTGACTCGCACGGTGTTGCCCAGGTCAAGATCATCACTGGTATGCCGGAGAGAAAACGAGACATCAAACTCTTGGTATTGGATTATTTGGCGCTGACTTATCATCTTTCTCTTCTCCAGGTAACCGAATTCTGCGAATCTTGAAGTCGAACGGTAGGGAACCCTGAAGAAAAGAGCATATGGAGCGAGGAAGAACAAAAGGATACAGACAACACAAGATAAATCTTGTCTGTCGACACTGCCTCTGTACGGTTGACGCTGACAGAGTGATTCTCACCAGGCCTGGCCCCTGAAATTCCTGAGGATCTTTACATGTTAATCAAGAAGGTATGTTGCAAGAAGAAGAATACGCTGCTACATAGGATTTTCCCTGACACAAAGATCAATAGGCCGTCGCTGTCCGCAAGCACCTCGAGCGCAACCGCAAAGACAAGGACTCCAAGTTCCGTCTTATTCTCATCGAGTCCCGAATCCACCGTCTCGCCCGTTACTACAAGACCGTCGGTGTCTTGCCTCCCACATGGAAGTATGAGTCTGCTACCGCCTCCACTATTGTCGCATAGAGCGGGAACGTGAAGGGTCAGGCACAGCTTGATGAAGTAGTGGATTCGCGTTTGTCTCGGAGTTGGTTGGGGATTGAAAAAATTACGGCGAAGATTTTGCACGTAGAAGCCCCGATGCTCGGTCTTTGGTCTAGACGACCTTGATGATATAGTCGAAGACGCTCAAATTGAAAGCGAATTGACTTGATACCCTCCCATTAACGCGTTTCTCGATATCTGCTACCAATGCAGTAGTGATTATATTGTTTGTTAATAACCATTCGCAATCCAATCCGCTGCGGAGTACCGAGTTTCAATGCTCCCGTCTGTCTAGTTCTAAATTGAAACCTGCATGGTGCCTTCCAATTCCGCCGACTTCTGAATAAGGTATTCGCCCAAAAATCGCAAAGGATCTTGCGGTCTGTACCACCATCATGTAAGCGGTGAGCCCATGCCTTTTATTCTCACCACGCGCCAAAGAAAGGGAAGAAAAGGAATGGGAGCGCAAGACCTACTGATCCATGGCGAGTTGCTTCATGCCCTCGAGTAGAACGCCAGTCACCTTCGTGTTCAAGTATTGTCTCGTGGGGTCGCCGTGGATGGGTGCTTCGGAAGGCATTGTAAACCCCGAATCCGGATGTAATGAAGCAGCCCTCGAGCCTTGGGCTGGCGTGCCTGTTCTGACTGGTGCTGGGCTTGGAGCTACGCTGGCGGGCACTGGAGACTAATAAGGGTGTACTTAGTCATAACTCTATCGGAGAAGACTGTTCACATAACATTGAATCCAAGAAATTTCCATGGCGTACTGCTTCTTGCTCAACTGGCAAATCCAACATGGTGATGTCCTTCTGATGTGTCCACGCTGATGATGGCTGCTGCGGTGCTATTGTGCAATTTGCTTCCGGGATCTTGTCTGCGCCAGGCGAGATGCAAGGCGACTCAGCCATTGTGTCTACCATGGGTTTCTCGTCTGCCATATCTAACCTGTCGAAAAGTAATCGACAACCATGCAAGAATTTGAAGCTGTTTCGCACTGAGTACTATGCCCCGATTTGTTTGCTAATGGTGTCGATGGTGAATGCGACGGGTGAATGTCGGCGTGGTACAAAAGAAGCTGGTCAAAAATTGGACTAATGCGGTCAGCTGACTTCGTGTTTTCGGTTAACACCACAAGTCGCGTCGCCTCCCCGGGCAAGAGGCGAGTCTTCGCTCGTTACGTCAACGATGTATATGTTTGTGAGCAAGTCCTCGAGACAAGACAAGAATCGTGAAAACAACGGAGCCGCATCATGCCATAATGAAAGTCTTAGTGAACGGCCACTGAAGCGAAGTAGACAAGACGAGACGAAAGATTCCGACACAGAGACTGGGCATTTGCAGTCACTATGCTCGGGCGAGAACCGCGCACAAAAGGAGGCACCGCGCAAGGCGCACCTCAGAGTTCATGAAAAAGTCCCAGCGTCTAATGGCGCGACCGCTGTCGAGGATGTACTACCACCAACGCAAATTGACGACAGTGCCATCGAAGAATATGAGCATAAGAAGGCGTCCCGTCTAGACACCGAAGGCGACGATGCTGCGAAGAAGACGAAGTCATTATGGATCAAGGGTAGAAGCTCTATATATGTCGATGCGTTCAATCTAGCACTCGACACGGTCTTGGAAGAGGAGTCCGTGCTGTTTGACGAGAAAGAAATGGAAGTGTTCCAGCAATGGAAGCAATTAGACTATGAGACCCAGTACCTGTTAGTGTTTCATTCAAAAAGACTAAAAAGAATAGAAAGAAGAAGAATTGAGTCAGGAAGTAAGAAGCTAACAACAAGGCTAGTTATGTGCGATTATTTCTTAGAAAGACGGCGGCCTGGCATCGAAGTAACCGTCTGGGGTACCATGCTGACGTCTCGGAGCCAGAATTGGCCATGGAGAGTTTACAAAAAGTGCGAGCGCTGCCAACCACAGGAGATACTTGCGTCTCTGAAACGTTGCCGGGTCTTGGCCTTGAAAGGTACAGCCTCGACAGGACCTTTACTTTTGCCGACTCTTCCGAGGATTATATAGACAGCATAGAAGAAGCTGCTTCGTTATTGCTGTTGGATGAACTCAAGGCTCTGGCCAAAGAGGCCAAGATCCAAGGGAAAAATAAAGCAGAGCTCATCAAAGGGCTATGCAGAATGAGCGAGCAACAGGCAGGGCTGATGGCACTTGGCTTGAGTCGGCAGAATAGCCGTCACTCTGTCGCAAGCACATCTGATCTGGACTCTGACAAAACGAGAGACAAGGCTCGATTGCAGCGACAGGATTCAAACCGGAAGGAGCATTTTTTGAGCAAGATTCTTGCAATTTTGGGGCCTTGTATTCGATTATCGCCCCTGACATTCAAACTCTTTGAGCGAGTACATCTAGTGTTTTACCGGTCCACCGAATGGACTGAAAAATCGCTAACGACCATCATATTGGCTAAGATCGCGCGACGTAATTTCCCAGACTACATAGTTTGCCGAACCTGCACAATCTTTACGTCTCGCCTACACTTATTGGAGTTCGAAGCCGGGATTCGACTCGAAGCAGAGGTGGATACCATTCTCGAGTCGATTGGCATCCCGAGCGAAGAGAACCTCGAGAGAATCATGGAAATCTTTACTATGATTCATCCCCGATGGAAGCAGTACATTAATGAGGAAAACGAGAAGGAGCGTGCATTGTATGAGATGGGCGAAGGGGCATATTTGAGGAGGTTCAACCCAGCGCATTCCTACACGAGGCTTATCGTCAAGACTTTGTGGGTTCTTGCCAGGCGGAAAGAATTTGCCAGGGAGCATGCTCTTCTCGAAGAGCTCCTTGACCAAAAATTGTTTCATTTAGCCCGTCGAGGATCATGGTATCAGCGCAAAGCGCTTTTGGAAGAGCATTACATGGCGAATGTAGAAGATGACAGGGTGATTGGAGATTTGGAGCAGCGCAAGAAGCAGTGGAAGAAAATAGCCGCTGCTACTTGCGAGTCCGGGTTGCAAGATCCGAATTGCCACCTGATTCATCATTACGATCTTCAAAAGCGGCTGCTCAAGCTCGAGAAGAAGCTAAGAATTCCCAAACGACTACAACACGATTTTGGTCATTCCCGGCTGGCAGAACCTTCGGAGATTCAAGTCGAAGGCATACAGCTGAGGCGCCTTTCAGCACCCAAGCCAGGTGCACAAGCAGCTTCGACGAAGACTATCTGGTTGGATGAACTCGACAGTGGGGGGGAATGCAGCGTGGAAGAAATGTGCCTCAGCTATTTTCGATCCAATGGCTGGAAAGGTTATCACGCCGAGGGCGGCGTCTTACGAACGGTCTTTGCGTATCTCTTTTACGACATCTTGTTCCTGTACATTCCAAATGTCTTCCAGACGGCTTATCAGACTTGCCCGCTCGATTTGCACACGGATGCCTTCTTCCCTGCGCGGGCTTCAGAAATCAATCATCGGCTGGTAGAAGTCGCTAATGGTGAAGGGGAGCGTCTTTTGCGTCAAGTCTGGGAGAGAGAACATGAACGCAGAACTAGCGTTGTAGGATTGAACTGGGACTTCGACATTGAAGACATGGCTGAATTGGTCCGATGTTTCGAGGGCAGCGCTCTAGCAGCGGTATGCAAGGTTATGGCGCAAGAGTATAGACAACGAGGAGGCGGGGTGCCGGATCTCATTCTATGGCGGGTGGCTGAAGACGTGTCAGCCGAAGCGGAAGCTGACAATAAGACAACAGGAGCACCAAGAGGCGAGGTCATGTTCGCGGAGGTGAAGAGTGCCAACGACCGGCTTAGCGATACGCAGCGGCTATGGATCCATGTGCTTACTGGTGCTGGCGTCAAGGTGGCATTGGTGAATGCCACGGCCAAGGAAGTGAGAGACGTGGACTAGATGGCTGGCTGGCCGGCCGCATGAACCAGCGGATAGAGAATCGAGACACCCAACATGGGCCGTGGCTTACTCCTAGCGCCAAGAAATTTCCAGATTTCTCTGAGCAAACATTCACATGTACAAGCTTACACGGCTATATACATGTTGGAAATACCCAGGAGCGATAGAAGAAGGAAGCCGTATTGAACCGAACATCATAACGATGCTACAAACGGCTCATGATCGGCAAAGAAAAGAAGGGACGATGATGGTACTGTGCGCGGACGCGCTTCGTGGCAATATTAGCCATCCAGCACCTCGGCGCTAGCAGAATCAACATGCTGCTTTCATCGGAGACCCCGATTCATTACACGACAGATGGCTGCCTTCCATTCCTTTAACACAAAAACATCAACATGTGTGCAACTGCGTACATGTGCAGGGTGTGTGAAGTGAGCCCACTGGAGCTCGCTGCACAGGATACGAAAGGGTACTTATCAAAACCCTACACTAGATGCGCAATATCGCGTTGGCAACGTGCTAGGTACCGGAAGGTGACACGACTTTTGGCAGCAAGTTCATTTGAAGAGTGAAAGGAGGCGCGAGGACAGTGAAAGGCCGAGAAGACGCAACAAAACATAATCCAATGCCTCCGGGACCAACTCTTCCTCCCCGAGGATCAGGATCGTCCAGATATGCGTCAAGATGTATTCTATTACGCACAGAGAAGTAAGAAAAGAAAGGTGATCGGGGCTTGCTCCATCATTCTGCCAATGCCGTTCAGCTTTGGCTTAGTGAAAAGGACGCGTCTCACTGCCGCTCAGAAGAATTCCATCTTTGGAAGGGGCGGCCTTCAATATCTCTTGGTATTGATTCCACACGTATGTAATTGGCCTCAGGCTGATGATCCGATCGAGAGCTTACAGCAGCCTAACCTTCGTGTCTGCGACATGGTCTCGACAATGGAAGGAGGAAGGGGGCGCGAGGTTGACGGTACATAGGCAACGCCGCATCGCTGCACAACGCCCCCAAGCTTTTTGACTTCCATGGCTACCCTGGCCATCTCCAGCTGAAGTTGGTGCGAGGTGGCACGCAAGAGCTAATGTTTTGCCGTTGTGAGTTCGAAGGTAAAAATGATGTGTTGGGGAATGGCACCACCCTTCCCCGCCTTTCCTCTTTCCCCCTTTTCTATTGTATCTTCTTCTCCCTCTCTTCTTGGATTTCTCAGAAAGGCTTGGGGGTAGGCCTAGATACCGACACGGAGACTACCTATGTCAAGATCTACGCCTAGAGGACCATAACATGAAGGAAGCGTGGCCGAATGTGTGGCGGGTACCGGCAGATGATGGCGAACAAGGTGTGACTTGCGATAGTTTCAGCGTGCTTTGCTCCGCCAGAACTACTAGTGCCAACTCTACGAGTCTACTTTTTTACTTACTTCCGGAGTGGCTGCGCAATCTGCCGTTTTCTCTTGTTGCTGCAATGGCTTTTGACGGTGCGTGCAACAGGACATGACGAAGGGGGCTGTTGACCTGGTTTTGGATGGCATGGGGTGTAGAATGTTGGGCGGATAGGCAACAAGTGGACAGCCATGTTCCAGTGGTAATTACAGAGATTGATTCTGTGTATTGATTTCTATGATGATGAATCGGAGTGAGATCAGAACGACGCGTGGACTGGACAGACATGACTGCCCCCGGAGGAAGAGGAAAAAGCAAAAGCAGCACTGCCTGGTCCGTGGAGGCCGGTAAGCCGTCGCCACGCACTGTTAATTATAATCAGCCCATTATTTAGTTTCCATAATAGTAAGACTGTAAGATACAAAAAAGATGAGAACTTGTGTGTACAAGGATCCCAAAAAAGGGAAATTTTTTATCGACAACGAGAACAGACCACTGTAATGCCCTCCCCTCCTTTTACTACTCCGCCCGATCTCGATTTGAAAAGCTACCTGGTACGGAAAAGTGAGAATCTACAATAGCGCCTGCCTCTTGGCTGTGGATCATCAAGGGCCAATATACTTTAGGTATTCATGACCTTGTACTTAGAAAAGACGCACAGAGATAGTATGTAGAACGGATATGCCCACTTACGGAATCGTCAACTATTTAATGCAAGCAAATGGTTTGGCTTCTTATGTTTTCTCCTATCGTGCCTTGTTTCATAAATCGTGTCGTCTCTTTCTCTTTCTCTTTCCGTCGCCGTCGACCCAGGTTACAGGTTGTATTCTTGTTGTCACAGAATACATATGTACATACATATGTGGTTACATCGAGTACACACACCCCCTCCTTTCCTGCCGCCCCCGCATCACGGCGCTTACAGCGACAGCCAATCAGGAGCCCTCAAACGCGGATCAGGATTCCAGGAATCCTCGGCAAGAAGACCTTGGGCCTGTCGACGAATCAAATTCCCCGAAAGTTCGTCCTTCGGCGCTTAAAACCCAACCCAACTGCCCATGCCAGGGTCCATCAGCCGGAGCCCTACGGAGTAGAACGACCTTTGGCCCTTTTCAGACGCGACGCTCTGCTCTTCGTGTCACCGATGACCATTGTCGCCCTGCAGCTGTCTCTGTCTCTGTGCTCTCGTCATGAAATATATGTTTTCGAACCCGAGACAAGGATAATAGCAGTTTGAGGAAAAATACCGCATAGCAGCCTCTGAACTTGAACCTGGTGCGGGCGTAAGCGACTGCACTTTGTTGCGCCTGGTGAGCACTGAGGGGACCAGGACACCACCAGGTATGTACAAGGGCGTGCGGCGCCGTGAGAAACCTCGCGACATTTCTTTATGTACACGATTGCATACATACAATATGTGGTCCTTTCTGTCTGCTCCTGTACGTCTTCACGGCTTCAAAAAAGAAAGAGAAGTAAGTTGTCAGGCCAGAAAATTTATAAGAAGAGTGTACTCTTAAGAAACATCTCAGTTCGGCAGGACAAAAGATTATGCCGATGGACTGCTTTTTTCTGTACATGCCTACTCGCATAGTTTCTCAATCCTTCGCAGCCTTGTCGTTGTGACATCTACGTACAGACCAGGCATGGCCGTTAAAGCAAACAGACACGCCCCCTTCGCTTTCGTTTAATAGCGCTGACCCGTCATTACGGCCCGGCGATCGGTTTGGTAGAATATTTTTGTGTTGATTAACAAAGTCAAAAACCTGGACCTCATCGTCTTGCGTCGCATAGGAGACACAACGGAGACTTTGTTGCAGTCACTGCAGCCCACCGACTTGTGTGGTGCAGCGTGCTCAGTTGTTATCGTTGGCTTCTCGCTGTGTCGCGTCGTTTGGTCGACTTGGCTGAACTTTTCCTGTGCATTACCAGATAGGTATGTATTATGTATACTGAAAATAGGGATGCTTTGTCTGCCCCGTGTGAGAGCACGAGCGTGATACTTGACCGTCACGCGCCATTCGAGGTGTGACATTGTAACTCTGCCAATGCGGTGACTTTGAATATGGACCGGAAGCGCCATCGTATCGTTGGCAATAGAAGATGTAACCAACCTATCTTGAGATTGCCCATGCTTTCCATGCTTTCCATGCTTTCCATGCTTTCCATGCTTTCCATGCTTTCCATGCTTTCCATGCTTTCCATGCTTTCCATGCTTTCCATGCT